>JAMXBC010000019.1:77500-87604 GCA_024138005.1 Lumnitzera racemosa
TGCTAAAGAGCGTAGAGGTTCGAGTCCTCTTTAAGGCATAATATTGAGAATACTCATTGAATGAGCAATTCAATAAGAGATCTTAGATCGAGTCGATATTGATATCCCGTGAGATCTTGGAATTGGAATAAGTTCGGCAACGAATCATGAAATCTTGGCGATCTTCTATATCTAATGTTTGGAGAGTCTGCTTTGAAATCATCTACCCTACGCCCATCCTCTACTTCAATAGTAAAATTACACAAAGGTAGATTGATACAATAGAAACCTTTGGTAAAATGCCCGCCCATAACCCAGCCGATAAAGCACATTACATAATCTGTTTTCGGGATTGGCGACTTACCCATTCAGTGACTTTGGCACCGAATGTTCCAAAAATAAGTACTATTGAATCAGGTGAATTCAATACTAGATGCCTGTTGGCATTCCAGTCTTCCTTCTCCTTTTAGGGCCTATCCAAAAGAGAATACAATACTTCTTAGTTGTGAATATATGAATAGTATGAACCACCCCTTTGCTTCGGAAACAAAACAATTCAAATTAGGGTCGATCAATTGGAATGTGTATTATCCATATGGGGGATCTTCCAATTGAGATGATCCATCGACTTAAGACAAAGAGAAAAATCCATCTATTTTATTTAGTTATTTAGTTAAACTTAAACCAATGATTCGTTATTGCAGTAGATAGCAACAACCATTTCATCCGATATGCATAGTTTTGATTTTCCAATGGATTTCCATCTTTCATTAATGGAAATTTTTTGATATAGTGAGTAAAAGCTCTGGTTATTTGCTGTTCAAAATTCTTGTTTAGGCAGTTCATACCATCCATACATAGTGTTTTGATCTAAGATTTAATTCTTCTGTATTTCAGTAATAGCATATTGCTCCATGGAGGTAAGGTTCAAAATATTGAAGAAGGAGGTGTTTCAATGACTCTATCACTCAGTCAATTCTGTTCCACTTAATCCTTATTTCTTGGCCACATATTTTTCCGGCTAAGTAATGGAAACCTTTCTACTGTTCCACGAATCCAATTTTCATTTCATTCGGGAAAAGCCATCTTTTTCTCAACAATGTCTTTATCATTTGATCCAATAACCTTCCGTTAGATAAGAACATATTTGATAAATACTGATAACTTTCGGATGGAGTATTAGAATGGAAAAATTCATTAGATAATAAACTATTGGTTCTAAGCCATCTCTGGCGATGAATCAACAATTCAAAGTGCTTTTCTTGCGTATTCTTGATAAACCAGTATTTATATATAGATGTAAGGGGATCTCTTTGGGAAGTAAGAAGCCCCTTTGACATCTCTTCATCTGCAAAGAATTCTCAATGTGAAAACACAAAGACAAAGGGCTGATCTTTGAATAGGAAAAAGAGTAGATCTGCAGGGTCTTAAATGAATTGTCTTATTCAAAAAAGCCTTGTTCTTTGGAAGATCTATCTCATGTCTGGTACTGCATGATTCTACTCTACAAGAACTCCGAATCATTCTCTTGAAGCTCATCCTTTTCATCATAAATGATCTGCTTACCTCGAAATGACCTGGCTTGATAGGGAAATCCTAATTCAGTAGTCCTTTCAATACAATCAAATAGAAAGCCCCAAGGGTACCCAAACCATGTGATTAAATAAGCCTCCTCTATTTGTTGCGCGTCGAGGACTCCTTCTCCTTCTCCTTCTCCTTCCCCTTCTTCAAACATCGATTCGTATTTTTCATAGAGAAATCTTTGATCAACGATAGAATAAGATCTAATTTGCATCATATCTAAGGGATTCCTTGGTTTGGGTCAAAGAAGCAATGTCACTCGAGGATACCACTGGAGCGCCTTCTACTTCTAATAGGCCATGAACTAGATCAGAATCATTCTCAACGAGTCCATAAGAAGTGATCCCCTTTTTTTTCATTGGATCTAAGTAGAGACCAAAGGTCTTGAGTGATCAATTTAGCAGAACAACTCAATAGATAAAGAAGTATCATTAATTTCTTCATGCTCATTCCAAGTTCGAAGTACCATTTGTACAAAGATGAATCCCCTTCGTTACATGATTTCTTCGTCATATAAATAAATATAGGATATATAGGGCAATTACTTAGAACTACATTTTGTTTAATAACCCTTCTTATATGATAGAAAAGGATCCCATGATCCTAAACCGATCTTACCTAGGATCGTAAATCCGAAGTTTGTCTATAAAGAGCAGATCTAATTGTATTAGTGTCTATAATTGATTTCTTCTGTATAATACTAATCGATAGGGCCTCATTGGTAAGTGCTACAAGATCTCGTACATTGGAACCCATGGTTATGGACCTGATTCCATTAGTATGGAACATTTTCTTTTCTAAGTGAAATCCCCTAGTATATGAAAGGGTGAAAAAGTGCTTCTGTTTTTGTGGAATAAGAAGCCTTCGTATCTTAATGCATGTATTTAATTTATTCAGAGCTATTAGAGCGGGATTCACTTTTTGGGGAATATGAGTTGAAGCAATAACAAGAATATTTTTTTGGAACATCTTTCACAATCCTTAGAGAGATAGTTTACTAATAGACCGAGGGATAAGTAATTCAACTTATTCACATCTAGATCATGAATGTTTGGAATCCATATTATGCAAGGAGACATTGCTTTTGCTAATTCGAATTGAAGGGTAATATAAAATCGGTCAATTTCCGGCATCATATCCATAGTTAGCACATTCATCATAGTTAAAAGCTCTAGCTCCGTATCAAGGTCACGATCAATATCGTCACTATCCTCAATATTGATATCATCAATAAGAAAACCTTTAGGCTTGTTATCTAAGAACTTGTTCAGAAATATTGCAATGAAAGGAACATAGGAGTTTGTTACTAGGTATTTGACTAAATAGGACCATTCGGTTCCTATAGAACCTATCACTAAAATACCCTGAGAGGGGGATAAGGCTAAGCGGAGCGAAAAAGAGTTTTCCATGAGATGTGAAATGAAAACTATTAGCCCCACACGAGGTTTGTAAATAAGTAATTGTCTGATAATGAGCAAGGAATATCCATCTTTTTGCTAAACAAGATGTATTAAACTCATAATTCATTAGATACATTTTATGAATGTCAACTAAGTATCGTAAGTAAATTGCTCTCGGTTGTTCAATCATTTGATAACCAGAGTCATTCTTTGATGAATGATCACTATGCATTAAACTCAATAGAATTTGATCAATCCTTTTTTCTATCATTAAGGTGGAAAACTGAACCAAGAATTCTCTTTCTTTATCATCAATTGAATCACTGTTCATGACCCAGGATTCTATTTTATCATCAATCCAATCATCGTTCGCATTTTTTATTTTTCTTATCAATGAATAGATCTCTTTACTTGTATGACTTAGATGTCTCGTATTTTTCGAAAAAGTGATTCGATGGATGGGATTTAGTATGATACTTAGGAGATCAATAATATCAATGAGATTAATATTAAAATATTTCTTCTTAGAGCTTATTGATTTGACCCCATAAGTGGGACCACCACTCTATAACATGTTGCAGCCAAAAGTAAAACCCCGTATTTCTTTTAGAGAATCTCCTAATTTTTTCAGAGTAACTAGAAAGAGATTCTTTAACTAGAAAGAATTCAGTTCAGATGTAGGGTACCTATCCAGAAGTTTTCACAACTCCATCATGTATGATGGAATCATCAAAGATTTGATCTTTTTGCATACGAGCGAGATATGCATACGAGCGAGATCTCAAATGGGTCGATACAAAGAGAAGATGCATACAAGCGAGATATGCAGCAATAAGGAGAAGGAAAAGGATTGAATAGAGGAACTCTCGAACATTTGGAGATCTCAGATGGGTCAATATCAATAGTAACTCATTATTTCGATGAATCATTTCTTCGGATAGAAGAAGATTATGGAAACACTTACTCGAAATCTCACTTATCAGATTCCATTTTGGAAGACACATTTTTTTTGAAGAATTCGCCATGATATATCTGATCCATGCATAATATCTTGAAAAATGGATACAAATTTTTTACTGCTACTTAGTATTGGTAATGGGTCTGAAAAAGTATCTAAAAATAGCAAATTTAGATATTTGTACCCTGTCGAGGTAAGGAACCATGACATATATGTTTGGAATAGAATCCATTTTGAGAGAGTTGAAAAAGCACTATCTCGTTGAAAGGTTCTATACATCTGCCCGTTCTTAATGCATTTCTTTAGATAAAGACTCCGTTTTTTCCTCTTTTCAAATGGTAAATATTTCTTAAAACATGGAGTATGAATCAAACCCATGTTTGAATTGAAATGGAGATACTGATACAAGTTCTTCCCTTCTGAATCAAATAGATTCATATTTGAAAGAGGTTGACAATAAATTCTTTCAAAATTGACTATTTATCCCTTTGTTAGAGGTGTTCCAAAAATGTCTGCGATCGAGTAAATAGCTCTACAAACCACTGGATCGGATCGAATTGTAAAATGGAAAGATTTGTACAAATTATGCGTTTCGTCACCACTTTGTGGAAAATCGTTAGGTATGAATATGTTAGATACCTATGACTCGATTGGTGAAATAGTATCTTTCTCCAAAAAGCATGTTTTTTTTCTTTTACCACCACATAAAGAAAATATTTTGTTGTGAATGAACAAGATATTGAGGAATTTCCCATACGTAAAATCATAATTCTTGATACGGGACCTTGCCACATAAAAGGGGAATCTTTTGTTACAATAGAAGCAGAAGTGGTGTAGATGATTCAAGAATCAAAGTTGATTTGCTTTATAAAAAGAAGACATCAATGAACTTCAATGAAATATGTTTATAAGATTCAGCCAAATGTCTTGATCGTGGGATATCATTGAGAAATAGAATCTGTGTTATCAAAAGATTTCCTGCGATTATTTCTAGTATGGAATGAGTTGATCATCTACTTTGGTATCTTATTGAACAAGAATGGTGATATTGTTCCTCCATTGATCAATAATTTCGATTTTTGGGAAGTATCATGATCATCCAATAATAATGATTTCAATTTTTTGAAATGAACAATTTGAAGACCTATTGATTCTAGCAACTGATTGCAGAGTTGATCGTTCGGACCTTTCAATTCATAGATGCGGATCTTGGACCTATGAATGGGGGTATTCCTGAAACTCACAAAGAAAAAAGGGAGTTAGACAAAAAGAGAAGCAACTTAGACAAAAAGAGAAGCAAATTGGACAAAATGAAACGAAGTGACTTAGAAAAAATACTTTTTGTCGATAAACTCAGACCAATCAATCAAATATTGATTAATACATAATCAATCGAAGACTACTTGAAAATGACTCTTCTGCTCAGAAACAAAATGTTCCAAATGTTCTTGGAAATTCTTGTTCGCATTGGACCATTTGTATCTATATGCATTTGGATCTCGATTCACGGATCTCTTGGTTTGAGAAAGAAAAATAAGAGGATCGAACCATTTCTTCTAACTCCTTTTCAAATTCGATAAATGTTGGTTGATCGTATATTTTATTATAGTTCTATGATTTAGAGTATCATTTCCTATTTGATCCCTTTGAATTCCGTATTCGAAGTTGCAATCGGATCTATTCATTAAAGAGAATTGATTCAATACATTTCTTATGTACCCATAGGTGATATATTAGATTTGAATCAGATTTTGGACCAATCTATATTGATTGACTACCTCCATTATGTTGTTGCTAGCAAATACCACTATTTTTGGTTTTAAATCTTCCAGATCATTCCCGCAAGAGATTCGAACCCATTTTTTTTCTAATCTTTCGATAAAAAGATTCATTCTCTTCATAAAAAACAGGAGGTAGAGCTAATAAACATTTCTTTTTCGCTTCATCCCTGGAGTTGAATACCCCATTCAAGAATTGTTTTTCATCTAATACATAAGAATCAATAGAAAAGGCAAATCCCTTATGATACACCAGATCCAGCTCAATTATTGATAGAGTGAATGGACCTACCATTTCTTAAAATCTCTCTTCAATTCAAAATCATAGTACAACGTGTATCCTCTCCTGTTCCGGTCATGGAACAGATGAAATAAATTAAAAAATGTATTTTTGTTCAAGAATGAAATCTTATTAGAACTGTACATATCCAGTTCATCCTTTGGAACCATATCCCATCCTGAATCTAATAAAATAGTATGAATTGTTGAGACGGTATTTGTAAATACGTAATTATACTTGAATATATTAACTATTTCTTTATTTTCCCATTGCCTGGAAGGGACAAAAAAAAAACATCTTGCTTTAACAATTTCTGATCTATACTGGACCTCTCGGTAAGATTCGAACCCAGATGAAGTTCTGACCATTTGTTAGAGAAAAAAGAAAGAATGGATCTTGTAGGATTCTTAAAAAATTCTTCGATTTCTTTCGGAAGCGGATGATTATTCATCCGCTTCTTACGTTTTGAGAATAGCCAGGCCATTGAGGAATATCTAAAAAGGCATTTAGAGAGTCGGTCTAATTTTATCTCTGTTCGTTCCGTTTGACGAAAGGAAGGATCCAAAATAATAGATCTTTCTTTTAGTTGTTGAATCTCTCTTTGATTGATCAATGGGTGGTGTTTCAAATCCTCATTACAATGGAATCGAAATGATCCTAGATTGATCAAAGATCCTTTTAATTGGGTAGAAGCCATTACTTAAATGAAACTAAATCTTATAGAATCATATTGAATATTTGACAATACATTGCATACCTTACTAAAAAAACGATCCTTGTTTACCAACTACACATTATCTAAACAAATCCAATTCTCTCTCGATATGTTCTTAAAAAAATCCAATTCATACGAATTCTTCCCCCAACTAACGAAGAGATCTTGGTGGGAAATTTCCACATATGAAATTGAGCACAATTTTGCAAAGAAATAGCCCACTTATTTCTCGAGAGGAGATGAGAAATATGCTCAATATCATTTGTTGAATAGTTGACCTAGCCCCTTTGTTGTTTAAAGAAAACCTCCACTTAAATTTGGTATTTTTTCCCCAAAAAAGCAAACATGAGATAACAAATCCATTTCTTTAACTAAGATTTCAAAATGATGCCCTAAATTTCAAGTTAATTATATTTCGTTTTCTTACTCAGAGAAAGAAAATAAAAAAATTCCCAATCATGGTCCTTGAAAAATCGGATCATCCCTAGATTATACAAAAAGAAACTCAAAGATATTTGTTATCTTTTTCTTTGAATAAAGTCTAAATTTCCCAAAAAACTTTTTAAAATTAGAAAATTTTACAACTAAATCCTTCTTTTTTCCCCCCCAAAATTCCTCCCCCAAACTGAAAACCCTTTATTAGATTCAGGCAGGGATCATTTTTTAGTTATTGGGGAGAACCCAAGAAACTTTCTTTCAAATTCGAGAAAAAACCCTCTCAAAATTTTTTTTTTCCTTTTGGAAGATATGGGAAAGCGAAACAATCAACCTATTAATTTTGGGAAGACCTAAAAGATTTTTCAACGTATCATTTCTAGGTCCAGTGGAATTCATAGCTATAGGAAGAAGCCTTTTAAAATAGAGATTTTTTCATTAAACCCCTATTTCAATTCTTCATAAAATTTAGAAGGACTACTACTAAAAAATAGTCTACACCATTGATCATGAAATATTGTTTTCTTTTTGGAAACCCGTAAATTGTGTGAAAGTAAAATACTAAAAATTCGGGGTCCAAAAAATTTTTTAAAAAAATTTTTTGGGGGGAAAAAAAAAAGTGTTAAAAGGGAAAACTATAAATTTTTTAGGCCCGGGGGAATTTAAAAAAAATAGGAAATTCTTTTTTCTCTCTAAATTTTGGGAAAACCCAAGTTTTGAGCCCAAACCCCCCTTTGGGGGAAATTTTGGAAAATTGATTTTTTTTTAAAAGGTTTCATTTAAAGGGGGAATTTGGTTTTCCCCTTTTACAGGATCCCTGCAAACCATCTAGGGTTTAAATTTTTTTAAACCCCCCAAAACCAAAATTTTGGTAAATTAAAGGGGAAAAAAATTTCCTGCTGGATGCATGCCAATCCCCCTTCCCCAAACAATTTTTTAAAAATTTGGGGCTCTATATCAATAGAACCTCATCATCAAAAAACGAATTGTGTATATTTTTTTTTATCATAACAAATAAATGGGTAAAAATTTTTAGCTTTCCCCTTATTTTTTTTTTTTGTTTTTCATGGGGAAAAAAAAAAACTCAGGGTAAAAATAAAATTTGCGTATTTCCCGCAAAAGTTTTAAAATTTTTTGGGAAAAAAATCAAATATTTTTCTAATGTTGAATAAAGGATCTAAAGGACAAAAATAAAGCACGGGGGGGTTTAAAAAACTCGTCTTTGGTAAAAAGGGGAAAAAGGGCAATGAATACCCATCGATCTCAAAAAAGGGGGGTAGAAAATGGGAGTTTTTAAAGGGTTTTTAAAATTTTCATTACGTATGATCATTCCCTTTTAACCCCGGGTTTTTTAATTTTACCTTTTTAGAAAGAACTTAAAAAAAAAAATACTTAAAGCATGTCAAAACTTTTTTGGGAAAATTTTTAAAACCCCGGAAACATAAAAAAGGAGCTGTAAAACAAAAAATAAAATTTTCCCAAAATTAAAATTTTTCCCAAAAGGGAAAAAATTTGGCAAATCATTGTAGAAAAGGGTTTTGAAAACCCCAAAAGGAAAAATTTTGGGGGGGCCCCTAGGGGGGGGAGGTCATAAGGGGCAATATTGAAAAAATCGTTTTCGAGGGGAAAAAAAAAACAAAAGGTAAAAACAAAAGCTAGAATACAACCCAAAATTTAAATGCTTTCTTTTTCCCCCATATACAAAAGGGGAGGGGGAGAAAGATATTTTTTAACTTTTCCCCAAAGGGGGTAAAAATTGGGGATACCGTTTTTTTTTGGGGGATAGAATTTCCCTATAAAAATGAAAAATGTTTCCGGAGGGTTTTTAAAATTGATTTACAAAATTTGGAAAAAACCAATTGGGGTTTTTGGAAAAAAACCCAAAAAACGATCACTAAATCCAAAAATTTGATACCTCTACGGGAAATAAAACCTAAATAAAAAACTAAAGAGTCAGGGCAGCAAGTAAATTGAGTTCAGTAATTCCTCATAGAAAATTATTGACTCAAGATAAAAGAAAATTTTTGGGAAAGAAAAAATTTTTTTCAAGCACCGAAAAAACGGGATGCCCCTTTTCTCAAAAAGAGGAAGATGGGGTTTTTCACATTTTTATTTGATGGTCAGAGGGGAATTGAAACCCAAGTATTTGGGAATTCGAAAGATTCCCCGGGGGGAAAAAAGAGATTCTCCTACGTTTCCCATAATATGTGGAAAAATCAATGTAATTTTTGAGATCATTTTGGGTTGAATGCTACATGAAGAACATAACCAATGACAAAAAAGGGAAAACTTAGGGATGAAAGATCATAACAAATTTATTCCCATAGATTTGGATTTTTTTATATCCAAAACCCTGTTGGGATTCATTATACCCTAAAGATAAAAATCCATCGTATAGAATTATCATCATTTACATCCAAAAAGCCGTATGTTTTTTAAGAAGCTTTTATAGTTTTGGGGAAAGGGGGTTTTTATTGATAAAAAAAAAAAATCTACTTCAAAAACCCATATGCCCTTAGGCGTAACCATACATAAAATAGAAAAACACACTTGGAAAGAGTAGACAATTTTGCTAGTAAAAATGATTGCAAAAAAAGGGGGAAAAGGCCACATTAAAAATTTCCTTTTTTGGGGAGGCCTTTTTAATCGAAAAACCTTTCTTAGCAATAGTTGGACAAGTGGGGAATGTTGGGGTGAACCAAAAAGGGTTGGGGAAGCTGGGTCAAATGTTTGGGTAAATAAGTTTTTGGGAGTAAGGGAGAAATTTTGAACCCTATAAACCATCACCATGGGGGTGGTTAAGGGGGGGCCCCCAAATTGGGAGAAAAAAACTTTTAACCCCTTAGGTTTTTCCCAAATTAGAAGAAGAATTTGAAAAAGGGAAAAAATGGGATGGTAATTTTTTTAATTTTTTGTTGCCGTAGTAAGTAGTAAATAGGGGGGAAAACTAATTTTTTTCTTCGCTTTACAAAAAAAAA
>JAMXBC010000190.1:0-36498 GCA_024138005.1 Lumnitzera racemosa
ATATTTAAGTAAAAAGGCCTGTTTTAAAAAGTGAAAGTGATAAACATAATGCTGAATGGCGAGATTTACAAATTTTATTAAAATATCAATAAAAGATTCACAACATCATATAATTTAATAATTATGGATGTGACAATAATATTGGATCAAGCAATTAATGTAACCCCTTTACAACTTAAGGATGCCATAACTCATCACATGTCCCAACTATTTAAGAACACATTATGCTCTAAAACTAACTATAATCTCAAAAATATAACTTGTAATGTTTGCTTATCAAAAAAAAAAATTACAAATCTTTAAGTACATAAATTCTGGTAAACTCATAGGAAAGTCACTTCAACCACAAATATACTCAATAATCAGATCCTAATTTTTTAAAATATATAGAACTAATTGCCTCTCTTTCCCAATCAATGATAGTAATTTTCAAAACTTGTTACAAACTTATCGAGTTAACTTACAGTTGTAAAAATAAAAGAATGAGCTGAAGCATAGTATGGATGCACAGATATATACAGATGCTAAGGCTAGAACATGTACAAGTATATAATGTAATTGAAAACAAATATAAGAAAACAATAATTTAATTATCCTTAAATTATGCTAGCAATCAACAAAGAGGTATTCATAACCCCGTCGTACCATGATCTTTATCCACATACTTAGAGGGGTATAGATATAGGTTTTCCTTTAAGTTCTTTATGTTTTAGAGTCTAGCGTCTAGAAACCTATATTTTAATTGTATTAATCCCATATAAAGTTCACTAAGGAAATTTCGTAGATGATCAGCATTTGATCCTCTAAGAAGCTACCCCCTAAAAACTCCTAGAGTGAGCAAGCCCAAACAACTAACAAACCATTTTTTTGGGCTGAATATAGATTAGTCAGATTAGTCCAATTAGTTCCTTTTTAACCTAGCAAGCATAGACATACAAACAAGCATTATGTAATTGGAATAGCTTCTCGACAGTAAATTTGGGAAACTCCAAACTGTAAGTCCTGTATGAAAAAGCTCAAAACCACCCATCTAATGAGAAACTCGAATCTCAAAATCTAATATGAATCTATTTGAGATTAAAAATAAAGAAGTATGCATTAACTACTTGATGATATTTAATAGGTCTCTATCCAATGATTATTTATAAATCTTTTATTAATTACTATAGCTAAATTTATTAATTTAAAGCATCTCTTCAAACCCATAATTGACTCTTGTTGAAAAACTTAGTCAACTTTTCAAAATCCTTAAGATGACCACATGCCAAATGGACTTTGAAAGAAAACAACTATTACGGCGTCAGCTTTCATAACTCCCAACAAACCGAATCAAATTTTTTTTCCATTTTTATTGAAAACTGCAGCAAATGCAGTTGCTCTTTTTTTATCGAATCCTTTGTTCCACATTTAGTAGAAGTTCATGTGTAATAAATAATTTATTATAAATAACATACAAGCGACAATCAATGTTATCATGTGGTAACATACATAAATAAATAAGATCTACACATAATAGTAACTTAACAATAACATGTATGGTCATCCCCATGAACTGTACGTTAACAAATAAAGGAGTAAGGTCCTAAAAGCTTTAAATATAGAAACGAAGAAGAGAAAGGGACATACTGAAATTGAGGATTCAAGAAATAAAAAGGGTATGTCGCCGTAGAAAGGGAATGAAATAAGAACAGAGCATCTTTTGTCAATGAGCGATTGCTTGGGGTACATTATGGTCAGCTCATGGCTGGAACACGAATATGGCTAGTGAAAAATGGATTGGATAAACTTGGGGAAAGTGCTGGGCCGGAGTTCGACTAGGGGTCTTGAAAAGAAGACGAAAGGATAATCAAATAGAGTATTAACAAGGTGGTCAAAACAAGGCGAAGTCAGCAAGGTGAAAATGGACCGAGTCAACTCACCTAAACAAGTTTGGAACGGGGACTAACACAACGAGGCTGAAGAAGATGATTGGAGTTTTTTCACTATCAGAGAAACTTCCAAACATTGAACCCAACTGTTAAATAAATCAACAGGGCCATTCTTGAAAAGCCTCAGTCATGTAATGAACAGGTTTTCTCGATGGAGAAGACTGCAGGAAGGGAAATTTGGGGGAGCTCTTTGGAGAGGAAGGGAATGATAAGCTAAGGCTTCATTTTTCCAATAATGAACGAATGAAGAAAAACATAGGTCCAATACTCTGTGAAAGTTGATACAGAGGAAAAAACACCGTCACCAATAAAGAATTTAGAAACCGAAACAAGAAGCTGAGATGAAAGTTGAATTGGGGAAAAGGAGGTACTGTGACAAAGAGAAATAAAAGGTAGAGGGCTAATATGAAGTCGTAGACAATTGAGGACTAAGTTTGGAGAAGAAAGATTGAGCTGGTATGGATCCTATCATGGCTGCTGTCCATGAAATGAGAATTGGTCTCCATGTGGCCGTAGGTAAGGGTTAAATGAGAGAGAGTGGGCCTTGCTTGGTTCGGTATCCCATGAATCGGAGAATTTTCTCCAAGAAAATAGGAAACATGATGAAAAGGAAAGAAAAAAAGGAGAAGAGGGTGGATAAGGAAATTAAAATAAAGAGTTTAAAAGAGAGAAAAAACTGGTAATTACAAAATTTATTTTATTAACAAATCAAACTTCCTTTTTTTATTAAAACAATTTTAATAATAATAACTATAGATTAAGTAAATTATATAAGATGGTTGATATATTTTTTTTACTTTAAAAACATTTCACAAATGATAAATAAAGTTCGTTGTAAAAATGGGAGTTGATCCAAAGTTTTTTAAAAGGGGAAATTTGTTTAAATCTTAATTTTATTACGAGAATTCAGATAACCAAAAATTACTATAATTTTATAAGTTGAAGTTTTTTTTTTTTACTAGCAAGTTTTTTTATATCGTCACGACTTAAATTGATTTTATTATTAAATTATTATTTTATTATTTTGACTATAGTTTTTTCATTAACCATGGAAAAAAAAATAGAACAAAACAAAAAAATAAATTTAAATTTGAAATTTTAAATTCTTCCTCAAGGTGCAACTTGGTAAAACAATATCCCTATACTTTTTAGAAAATTAAATTTCCTGCGGTAATAATATAAAATTTTTTTATTAAATAAAAAATAAGGAAACTATTTCTTTATGGGACGTACCTTTGGTTTAGGTAGTGTTAAAAGTAAAAGCAAGAGCTTATATTTCTTTTTTCGAACTTTATTGATATAAATTTAGCAAATGAGGAAGGAGTAAAAAAGAAAAAGAAAATGAAATATATACTAAAGATGAAAAAAGGGAAAGGGGGAAGGAATAAACAAGCGTTTTTTTTGGGTCTTTAAAAGGGTTAAGTTTTGCTTTTTTTTACGGATATTCTTTATGACTAATTTTTTTTTAATTACTATTACAGGAGGGGAGACCAAAAATCATACCTAATGCTTCAATTATACGCTCTAGGGTGTGATATAAAAACCCAAACTTCTTACCAAACCCCTAACTTGAAAAAATACTGGGAACCTACCCAAAGGGGCTTTTTTACCCTTTTTTAAAACTTACTTGATTAAGCAGTCCATACCTTATAATAGGTTTTCCCTACTTACTTTTTATGAATATTTTATCATCAATAATTATGGGTAAAAAAAAAAAAAATATGTGTGATTGCATAAAATGATTAAGATGGATAAAATACATTCTTTATTGGATTGAATTTTAAAAATTTTTACCTAATAATATAACAACAAAATAAACATATAATCACTTTTTCACAAAGTAGATTTCTATAATAAAATATAGCATATTTTAAATCATTTAATAAATAAAAATTTGTTTTTACAACATATATTTTTTAAATTAAATTTAATAATACTTTTATATTTTATGGTTTGTTATATTATATTTGTTATTTAATATTATATTTTTGTAATAATTAATTTACATAAATTATCCCTAGCACATGCCTTTTTCTTAAATAAAAAAATTAATAGTTTAAAACATTGCAAAGGGTTGAAAGCCTACAAGGCAAAAAAACACTTTCAAAATTTGGGGGATAATTTGTATCAAAGTAAAAGTTTGGGGGAAAAAAGAAAAAACAAAAAATCACTTTGAAAGTTTAGGGGGTAAATACCCATCAAATCTTAAATTTCTCTTTATTAAAACCTAAGATATTTTGAGCCTTAGATGTTATTTTTATTTTTTTTTTTTCATTTACAAAAAATCCATAAATTGACTTTTTTTTTTTTACATACAGAAAAAAATTTAAAGAATGTAAATTATTTTTTCTAAAATAATTTCAACAGAAGTCACCAAGCAATCTAAAGCCACAGCCAAGCGCAACCCCTACAAAACCACCAAAAAAAAAAAAGATGAAAAAAAAAAGGAAAAAAGATTTTTTTTTAATCAGTCACCACAAAATTTTTGACAAGTGGGGGTAAATTTAATAAAATTCTAATATATAAAAACTATAAACATATGTTTAAATATAAAATTAAATATCATTAAACTATCAAATTTTACTCAAAAAAACAAGTAATATTTTAATTTTTAAGAATTATTTTCCAAGAAAACTCCTATATATTTAGCCTACGTTTGAAATTAAAAACGTCCCTCTTTTTTTTTGATTAGATGAAAGAAATAAAGTCAAGGGGCAGATTTTACTTTATGCAAAAGGAAAATTGTATGCATCGCATGGAAAAATTTTTTCGATAGAATGGAGAAATTTCAACTTCTATTCTCAAATAAAAATTTTTGAAAATGTGGGAAAATTTAAAAATTTTTTCCTGGCCTTTATTATTTTTATTGTTAAGAATCCCTTTTTAAAAAAGTTTTTAGTTAAAATTTTTTTACAGTTCTAGAAAAACAAAAACCACTCGTTTTCCCATGGAATATTTTTTTTTCTTTCTTTCCTTTTTCCTGTTTTCTTTGTTTTTTTTTTTTTCAACGTCAAATTATGATAGAATTGAAAATTTCTTTTGTGGGATTATATGACAATTTAACAAATTTTTGCTATAAAAAAATTTTTTACTTTTTTTCTTTCTCTGGAGATGTTTTTAATAGATTTGTCGTAATTTTGGAAAAACAACAATTTAAAATTTCCATTTTTTTCCCAATCAATTTTACTTAAAAACCCCACCCCCCTTTTTCTCTTTTTTTATGCTAACCTTATCGCATTTAATTACAATAAAAATTTATTGATCATTTTTTAATTTATGCCAAATCCAAACCCGTGACGGGTAATAACCAAATTTTTTTTTTAAAAACAAACATAAAAAAAATAATAAAACAGAAGCAGTATTTGGGTTGGAAATACATGAATTCAAAGGAAGATACCCTTCGAAAGAACAAAAAGGGCAGGGCCCTTAAGTTTGAAACATATGATGCTTAATATCCTTCTCCTTCCCTTTTCCCCAATTTTAAAACTTCGTCAAAAAAAAATTTAAAAATTTTCTAGCACCTCCCCTTTCATCACACGAAAGAAACAACGGCAAGTGAAGCTTTCCAAAACTGTGGGTTTTTTTTTGCATTTTTATAATTTTTAACATAAATTTATGCAATAAACCCATGAAAATCAAAGGTGAGGATTTTTGTGTTTTTCAACGGTTTAAAAGAGTAACTTTGGGGTAAGAAAGATGAACTTCATTACTAGGTTGTTGGGTGTAAAATCAAGTTTGAATATTTTTTTTTGGTTAAGTTTTACAAAAAAAAAAGATCATAGAGAATCGAAAAGGAAGTGCGAAACAAAAAGGGAATTTTTCCCTTTTCCTCAACTCTAATTTGGGAAGTGGTAATCAGTTTGAGTGAAAAAAGATTTTTTGGAAGGGATTTCATAGTGTGGTTAAAAAGATTTAAAGGGGAAAAAGGTTTAACAAGTGTAAAAAAAATCGAAATTTGCAATGGGTAGGATGTTAGTCGAAGAAGACAAATTGTTGCCCCGTGGAGAAAAAGAATCGCCTGCTTTTTCACAAAGGGGAACGGCTTGCGAGAAAGCTTAGCCGAGAACCACTTGATGGCATTTTGATTACCTCTTCCGGTTTAGGAGCCTTTCCACATGATCTTTTGGGCTCTATTTCATATACCGCCCGAGGGTATTTAGATATGTCGGAAACAGTAGATTTTTTTGTTTTTTGCCTAAAACTTGTAATTCAAATTCCCAAACGTTTCCTATCAAACTAATTTAAAGATTAACCAAAATTAAACATAGAATTAACCCAAATGACAAGTTTAAAAAACCCTCATACTTAAGTTCTGCTAGGGGTCATGAACCATATAACTATAAGACGTAAAAAAGGGGAATAATTTCTAAACATAGTGAAACAATTGAATATTTGGTTCTAATATCAAAAAGGGTTGTCTAAGAATAAAGTACGACCATGTTTTGCTGCCCTCAATAGGGGTTACATGCTTGTTGTTTTACTTAACTTACTTAATTTGAAATGACTCAAAATATTAACTATAGGGCTTAATGTTTGAATATTTTTGGGCTAGCCAAAAGGATTAAGGTAGATAAAATTTTTAGGGGCATTCGAGGAGGGTATGTGGCGTTGTCCTAAGTGAAATTTGCATACCAAATTGTCTAGTTAGTTTTAGGGTAAATTTTTACTCTAGTTGTTAAGGACTAAACACCAAATACTTATATATTTATGATTTTGTGTAAGTTAGTGCTTAAGCTCCCTTAAACTTGGGCCCGCTGAGTTGTGATGGGGTTTGGACAAAAAATAAGATAAAACCGGTTGATTAATATCATGTCTTGAATTTGTTTGTGATATTTTTAATGCTTGCCAGTAGGTATGTGCAAATTTTGTACTAGGCATATTTTGCTTACTCTTCAAGAACCTTAGTTTTTAGATGCAGAAAAATTTAGGGTTTAAGACTACTATATGACCTGGGATACAACTTAGTCTATATTGTGATGGCAAAGAATATACCAAAATTTTGGGAATAGTAGGCAGGATACAAAGTAAATTATTATACTAAAGACGCGTGGTGAGGAGAATGGACTCCATTTTATTGTTATTTCTAGTTCCCCTTTTGTTAGCTTAATGTTGTAAAAGAAATTTGAGACTCCTTGGGGTTTGATAACTTATTATGGGATAGGACATATTAAACTCATTTGGTTAATTTTGGAGATTTCATAAGTGTTGTAAGGTGACACTCACCAAGTCACCTATGAAATGATTTAATTTTGGGAATTATGATTAATGGTTTTAATTTTGGGTTTTCCCTTTTAAATACATTTGTGGTAAATAGTAGGTTTTCAAAACTTTTTGTATGTATATCCCGGGAATTGACACAGGGCTGACGAAGCTCTTAGTTTAGGGGCGTTAGGGCCTAAGTAAAATTTAGAGCTTGGGTTTAATTGATCCTAAGATAACTAAATTGTTTATCTTTAGAATGGTGACACAAACAAGTAGGTAGGAGGGGAACAAAAAAAACCCCCCTGCAAAAAAATGTAAATTTTAAGGTATCCTGTAAGTAATTAATGTTAACTTTTTTTTCCTTTATTTTAAATTGTTTACTTAAAGTTAAAAATTGTTAACTTGGTTTTAATTTTTTTTTGTCAATATGGTAAGAAGATTTGGAGGATTTTCTTCACAAGATTTTAGGAGGGTAAAACCCTAAGGGGAGGAATTACCAGAGTACCTTAACCCAACCCAATGTTCCCAAAACTACAAAGGTTTGTGAATGATTGGATTGGAGGTAACAAAATAGCACCATTGGATTTAAGTTGATGTTCAAACCTTGCAAAAAGCAATCTTAAGATATGAGAGGTGGTATAGGTTGAGAGAGAGACAAGTTAGGGCAAGGGAAAAATGGGATATGTGATCCTTTAGATGGGTTTTAAACTTGCTAAGGATTTTTCACCAAAGGTTAAATGACTATTTGGTGTTGAGGCATAGATTAAAGGGTTTTTGGGAAAAAAGCATTTGTAGCTTTTGAGTGTTTAAAGGAAAGAGGTTGGTTTTCCCTATGTTTTTTGCTAAAGGTGATGCTTAACCGGTGCTAGGGAAAGGGGTTGATCAGTAGCTTTTTTACATAGGGGACGTGCTCAGAAAACCCTTTTTTAAAAAAAATTTTTCCCCAAAAATGTTTAGGTAGATGGTGGCCATTTCTTCCATTGTCAAAAGGGACACCAAAGTAGGAAAGAATTAAGCAAAGTTAAAACGGTTGCCCAAATTTTCATTTTAACCCAAAGAGCAAATTTATATAGCATAACCCAAAGGGGTTTTTTTTTTTGGTTGGGATCCAAAAGTAGCATGAAGTGGATCTTTCAGTTGACTTTTTATTGGATGATGGGCAAGCAAAGAAACCCTCAAGAAAGTCTTTTAAAAACCAGTGTTGGCTGGGGGGCCAAGGCACTAAGGTAGAGGCTGGCATCACTTATAGGCTGTTAGAAAAGGGGGAACGGCCTGGGGTAATACTGATCAAACCTATGGTCACACCAAACACTATTTTAAAAGATGGTACTTATCTAGTTAGGGAAGAAGTTGTCCAAATGTTTTCCGACTTTCAACAAAAAATTTAAATTCCTCTAATATTTTAAAATTTAGGTGCAATAAAGGGTCAAAAGATGGTAGATTGTGGGGAATAGGTGACCCAGGTATCTTAGTAGCATAGTTTGAAAACCCTTAAAATACTTGAAGTAAGTAGAAATAGGAAGACTATCTTTAAGAGATTTGGTCATGTTTTTTAAATATAGCATAAGACCTATTATTTTAATACTATAGCAATACACTTTCTAAACACCTACTAATCTATGTTTTTTTTCTATTTTGTGCACACAATCCACAGTCTGATCTTTTTTCAGGTTTGGGTTTGTATTTAAATTTGGGATCCGTCTATTTATAATACACTTGTGGGGCATTGGAGCTAAAATTGAACTAAATTTAAAGATATAAGATGAAGTAGAAAGGAAGGTTATTACACTTGACTTGATGGTGACAGAGAGAAGATTTTGACGTGATATTGGTATAAATTGGTTGGAAACATCATGTAGGGGTTTAAAATTAAGAATTTCCCGTACACTTTAACTTTTAAAGGGGGGCAACCATTCAATTGAGAGATTGAAGTAGGGAATCGTTAACTTTTTAGCTTTGGATTTATGGAAAGAGCCACTGTAGTAGCTATGATATAAAAGAAAGTGGGGAACCCTTTTTTTGGGGATGTATTTTAAATACTTAGAGATTTTCCCCTGGGGATGCCAAATCGGAAATTAAATTTGGTACTTTTTGTTGCCCAGGATCCTTTAAAAACTATTTTGAAAGCAGTAAACAGGATGGTACAAACTAATTGGGTAAAGAAACCCTTTTTATAAGCCCCCTTTTTTAAAAGGATTCATAAGACCAAGTGGTTACCCTAGGGAGCCCTGATGCATTTTTCAAAAAAGCAAGACCGCATAAGGAGTATATAACTACGGGGGATAATACCTATAATCAATTAAAAATGTGTTAGCACTCTTTAAGATAGATTTTTGTTTTAAGGATTACCAAATTTAAAATTTTAAAAGAGGAGAATATATAAAAATAGGGTTCAACATACAAACCATTACAAGTTTAAGGTAACTTTGGGGGCTAAACAATTGTTGTGCCTCGAAGTCACGGGTCGCAACATCCGCTTGTAAACCACTATAACTATCTCCTCATAGTACCTACCAAAAAACATGACTACATAGGTACATGACTCCTCGCTTTAAAGAAAACAGTTAAATTTTAAGTTTTTAGCTAAAGGAGTAATTATAAAAAATTTTGGGTCAACTACAAATTACATGTACATTCCACAAATTTCCCCTAGCAAATTCTACATAACTATAATTCACTAATTTACAAACAACTATCGTCTTTCTTTTTTTAAGCATAAAGGAGATCAGCTAAAACATCCACTATTAGGCAATTAATCCTTAAAAACCCCCAAGTTTCAAAAAAACTAACCTTTGGATATTTATAGGGCCAAATACTCGAATATTCGAAAATCAGGATTTACAAAAGGATCTATATGGTATGACAACTACTCTTAGTAAAGTTGAATTTTAGCCATGAATTTATAAAACACAAACAAGTTTATCAAGAAATTATTTCATGAAATGCAACAAGCAAGTGTTATCAGACAACGTATCTGGTCCTTGCGAAATCAGAGAAATTTCACCCACCTAATCCGGGTTGAGGATTTTTATGTTATGCAACACTTATAAAACCAAACCCAATTTTTGTGTAAGAAGACATTGCTCATCCAAAGATTTTCCTTTGTACCAACCCTTCATCCTCACTAAACCTCCTCTCCACATTTAGTTCGGCAAAGGGAAAGGGGAAAAGATCAATTACTACCAGCACAAATTTTATCGAAGGTATCGATTTTTTGGTTGAGAATTTTAAATCCCCTAAAGGGTTTTGCAATGCATGACAATTTAGGTCATTAGGCAAATAAATTAAATTCCTTTAGGGTTCAAAAAATTTTTCACACCAATTCAGTCATACCCAAAATCTATCAATTCCAATTTAACATGAAATCAAATATTTAAACATAGTATAAACTACTTATAAGCACAACATATATAATCCTAATTTTCAGTCCCATAAAAAGACATTTCCAAACAGTAAAATAAAAAAAATTTTTTAAATTACATCATTAATATTTTTAATTGTAAGTAGTTTTTTTCCCCCCGGGATGTTATAATAAATATGTCTTTTTAGTATTATTTTTTAATAATTATATTCAAATTATTTTTAACTTTTTCTCTATGTATACCTATTATTTTTTAATGTTTCATTTTATCTTTTTTTCGGGGTTTGGGTTTCTAAATTAATTCCAGTTTTGTTTATACATGTTCTACTAAAAGGGAATCCTGAATATGCTCGAATCCTAATAAAATTTAAATTTACAGTAAGTCGAATTCTAATATCACATTGGGTCTTAATTTAATATTAAAACTATTGGGTTTAACCTAATTTTAATTGGAAACCGATTTACCCTTGATATGAAAAATCTTATTTTTTTTTACCCAAAAAAAAAATTTTTTTTTGGTTTTTTATATATTTTTTTTTTTATTATTATATTATTAAATAAACCAAATTTTTTTTCATATTTATTAAATTTCAAATTCCCCACAAAATTTATTTCCTACAATTACTACAAAATTTCCCATATTAATTCCCTTTTAACCCTTTTAAATGCTGGGTTTAAAGTTTCCACATCAGAGACTAAATCCCTAAACTTTTAATTACTTTTAAATCAGTAATTAATCACTTATTAATCCCAAAATTTTACCTAAATCCTTTTAGGGAAAAAAATTTTTTTAAAAATTTAAAAAATTAAATTAAAAAAAGGTTTTCATAGCACTGTTCTATATCATTTAAGCATTTTATAGAAAAAATTTGAGTTTTAAACATACTCCAAAGGGGGCCTATTTTTTTTTTAATTCCAATCGTCCAATTTTGTTTAAATTTTTTTAAGAATCCTATTTTACAATGAAATAAACTTAAAAATTTTTTTTTTCCCAAATCACATAAAATAAAACCTAGAGTAATAAAATTTCAAAATTTTCCCCTGGAAAAAAAAAATAATTTAAAAAATTGTACAAAATTGGAGCAGATGTGAACTCACCCGGTCTGATGGTTTTTGGGCTTCTAACATTGATCCAGGTGTATCAGCTAGTCCAGGGGGTGGGTCTAAGTAGGGTGGTGGGTGGTAGGGGTTTTTTTTTTTGGTTTTTTTTTTTGGGTTGTTTTTTAAGTTCGTCACCTACCTCTCTACCCCCATTTTTTAAAAAATTTTTCCCAAAAACCCCTTAATTTTCCTCTTAAAAAATTTCGGTGCTCTAAATTTTTTTTTCTAACTCTAACTATCCAAATGATTTTTTTTTCCCTATTTATGAGCGTAGTAATTATTATCTATTTAATTTGATAAGAATTCCTAAATCCCTTAATTTTCCTTTGTGTTGCTTTTTTTTTTTGTTAATTTTTCTTTTTCACTTCCTAACTGGCCCACGCCCAAATCCAACATTCCCTACCCCTAATTTTTCTTTTAAATTTAAAAAATTTTTTTTTAATTTTTAATAAGTTTTCACTTTTTTAAGAAATTTCCTATTTTTACCACACAAAATAATTAGGTAAATGTGAACATTCCTAATTTTTATTTAGGTCATTCTATGATTTTATATACATATAATCTATTTAAA
Organism: Lumnitzera racemosa; assembly: GCA_024138005.1. Classification (NCBI taxonomy): domain Eukaryota; kingdom Viridiplantae; phylum Streptophyta; class Magnoliopsida; order Myrtales; family Combretaceae; genus Lumnitzera; species Lumnitzera racemosa. The sequence goes on from JAMXBC010000190.1 coordinate 12,164, forward strand.
CAATTTTTTGGGTTATTAATTACACTTTTATTTTTTCGATAATTAACAATTATTAAAATTTAAAATTTTAAAAATTTATATTTCTTATTTTATTCTTTTTTTTTTAAAATTCAATTAAGGTTTTTTTACAAATTTTTTTCTATCTATATTTAAAAATTTAGGTTTGAAAAAAATTCTTTAACCAAACATCCAAACTTTACGTATAATTTTCATCCTACGGTTATTGGCTAACTTTAGGGCTTAAAAACCAAGCTTACAACTTTCATGAACAAAATGAACCAAAGTTTTTTGGGTAAGTTCTACTGTGTTTGTAGATGATTACTAAATACCTGGAAGCCAGGAAGAGCAAAGGGAGCATTTTATTGGTTTTAGCATATTAAGGGAAGAATTTTAAAATGCAATTCAAAAAACGTGCCCCTATTGGAGTAAGTACTTTTTCGGTGTATAAACATGGATCATTTCATTGTCCTAAAAAAATTAAAGGGAAAAGTAGATTGCCGGGGTATAAAGACAACTATTGAAATTAGAAATTTTTTAAAGTTTTTGGTTACTATAAAGGTTTGTAGGGGATTTTCAAGGGACTACTCTACAATAAAATGATAGGGAAAGGGTGAATTTGATTGGATAACATGTGAATAGATTTTTTTCAAAGCCTAAAGCAAAATTTTTGTGATAGCTTAATATAGTTTGGAATACTATCTCTGTCACCTATAAAGGGGCAAGAAGCTTGTCAACCTAGCTATAACATTTTTATAGCCAAAATTAATGCTATGATTCAAACCCATTGGAGTCAACCTTTTTGACATGTCGAGTTCCCTCGTTTTTTGTCAAAAGTACCACCAATAAAGTAACTAACCTAAGCTAACTATAGCTCTAGGTTTTGGACTCCTTAACATGCTATAAAAGGATCCCTCAAGTTTAACCCTTTAATTCTAAACTTTCAACCCCTAGCAGACAAATAACCGATCACCACAACCTTACTAAAATTTGAAAAAAACTGTTTTTTGGTTTTTAAAAGCCTTTTCCCATTATCTACTACCTTTTTAGATATATTTTTCATAACAGTGAATCTTCTTTTTAAAGGATTTACTTTGTCCTTTTCTTTTGTTTTTTAAATTATAAGTTTTAATTTTTTGTTTCCCAAAGAAATTCCCCCCAATATTTTTTTTAAGATTTTTTGTATTAAATTTTTACCTATCAATTAATGAAATTTTTTCAAGTTTTTTCCTCCATTGTTGAGGTCTATTTTTTGAAGCTCATTTTAAACCCCTTTAAATAAGTTGTAACAAATGTGCAACCTTATAATTAAAATTTGGTGATCATATTCGAAAGTTGAGGCTTTAAGACTTAAGTAGGCGCCCCCTTTTATGCAAGGTTGTTTACTTTTATTTTTTTAACCCCTTTTCATCAAAAACCCACACTCCCCTTTCTTTGGTAACCTTTTAAAAGGATCCACTATGCTACTTTAAAGCTCTTTTTTCGGGGCATACATTCGTTTCGTATCAAATATTTACTACTTAACGGTATGAAAAAATTCACTATATATGTATTCTTTTCCAAAGGGTTTTAATTATGCTGATGCTAAACGTAATTTTACTTTTTTCCCCAAGAAATACACCTAGTCAAATTTAGAGGGTTTAAAAAGGCGGGAATTGTGAGTCCAAATATTGATTTCCAAAGAACAAAAATATGAAACCCTTTATATTACGTGACTTACCTTAAAATCACAAATCACCAAACTTAAAAATGTGAGATAATTGTTTTAAAGGGGGTTAAGGATAAAGGAACAAAAAAAAAATAAGAATAATAAAAAAAAAAAAACAACAAATAAAATAACTAAACTAAATAACAAAACTAATTAAAATAAATAACATGATATTTTTAGATTAAACTCTAAACCCTTTAGTGAATCATTATTATCTACTACTAGTTCTATGCAAATTTTCTTCTTTTCTTTTTGGATCGTGCAGAACCAAATTTAAATTGATAAAACTTGCATCTCTACCAATTTCTAACCCTAAAACCCTCTTTACTTAATTGTTTTTAAATAGAGCTTTGCATGTTGCTTAAAGAACTTAATTTTCTATTAGGTTGGCCATACTAGGATTACCCTGATTTGAAAAAATTAACTACTAAAGGGTTTAAAAACAGCCAATTTCCCCTCTAATCACATTGGTTTGGTCAATGTAAGATCCATCTCTATAGCAAACTTAAACATTGAATTAGCAATTAGGGTAGATGTTAATCAATGACAAATAAACAGTGTTATAGATTTTCAAAGAATAATATAAGAGTTTTAAATAAAAAAATTTAAGCAATAAGAACGGGATTTTAACAATAATTCATAAGAAAAATTTTTAAGCTAACAACATAAGGGAAAAAAAGAAGAAAAAATGAAGCCCCCCTTTAATATAATTCTAGTCTCAATTCTTCCTTAAAGGGGTTTTCTTGTAGACTTAACCCAAGTATCTATTTATTGATTTTGGTTAGATTTACAAAAAAAAAACCTAACAAAAATAAAGATTGTAAAATTATGACAAGCCATAGGCAAGGTAAATATTGTAGATTTGGGGTGTGTATTTGCACTTTGATGAAATTTTTGAAAATTCTATGGAAGTTAAGGATGCAAGGAGCACAAGTATGGACCAGGGAAAATGATTTTAAACCATTATTTTCCTAGACTTTGTTCATTGCTTAAAATTTCTTCCACTGAATTTTTGATCAAGTTTTTCCCAAAGGGATATTAAAAATTTGAAAAAACCTTGAAATCCATTAAAGCCTCTCAAAACCCTTGAAAAAAAAAATTAAAAATTAAGCTCAAAATATTATAAAATTAAAAAATTTAAATTTACCAAAATAGCACAAAAAAAATCATAGATTAGTTCAAAAGGGGTTTAAAAAATACCCCCACACTTGATTTTTTTCTTTTTTTCAAGTAAAACAATAAAAAAAAACAAAAAAAATAAAAATAAGGAAATTTAAAAAAGTAATCTTTGAAAAGATCCCCTCAACAAAAAAGCTTAGCAAAAATTTTTTTTGAATAAAACCCCTTTTTCCTTAAATTAATAATGTCTTTAAAATACTTAGAAATAACACATATTATTAAATTTAATCAAATAATTTAGAGTTAGCCATAACACTTAAATAAAATTAAAAAAGAGATTAAAACAAACTCAATCAGTTAAGAAAAATTTAAGAAAATTTCCACTTTTAAACCCAAAAGGGTAGGAATCTTTTCCTTTTCTTTTTTAATTAAAAACCCAAACTAATGCATGTTACATCAATTTACATCTAATTGTCCCCTACTTTTTTCAATTTTTATTGGAGGCTTTTTAAAAGTTCAATTAAAATTTCCCTTTTTTAAACTAATTACATTGAGAAAGAACATCATTTTTTCTAATTGGCAAGGCCCATCTTTGTTATTTATCCTTTTTAAATTTTTTAGTAGTTTTTTAATAGAAAATACCTTTCTCTTATAAGCACTAAGGTTATCTTTTAACAAAATTTAAATTAAAATTTTACTTTTTACAGATTAAACATTGGAAAAAGTTTACTCTTTTGAGGGACTAAAGACAAACTTGCCAATTTTAGCAATTATTTTTATTTTAATTTTTAATTAACCCCCACACTTTTATTTTCAAAAAACTTTAAAGGGACAAATCCCTTTTTTCATCAATTTAAAAAATTTTAAAAAGAAATATAACTATCATCCAATCAAGTTTTTTAAATCAAAATAACAAGTCCTTAACTTTTTCAATCTATCATGATTTCCCCCCCGTTTTAAGTCAAAATCTAAGCTTAAAAAAATAGGGGGGCTCTAAATCAAAGGGTTTAATCATTCAAATTTACAAAGTTTTTTTTCTTTAAGGATTTGGGTAAATTAGAAAAAATTTTCTTGCTTAATATGTATATGGGTGCAAAATTTCTAAAAATTTTTAATTTTGAGAAAAATTGCAAGAGTTAAGTGAAATCAAATCATTAACATACATAACCTAACTTTTTCCCTTACATTTTAAATTCTACATTGTCCTCAATATACACAAAAATAATAATCAAACAAAAAAAAGTGGGAAAAAAAATAGAAAAAGAAAGAAAAAGAACGACTTCCTTGTTTTTTTAAACCCTTTTACCTTTAAAAAAAAAATGCAAGTCCCAGAACTTGAATTCCATCAAATTATTTAAGCTATGGTTTCTTTTGCATCAAAAAATAAATAACTAGAAAATGAAACAAAGAAGTTTAAACTAAAAAAAAAAAAACTAAATAAAACTACTGTTAATTCAAGTAAAAAAGTATAGTACCTGGAGAACTTACAAAAAATTTAAAAAATTAAATAGTTAAAAAAAAAAGGGCAATAGAAAAATTAGTTTTTATAATCATCTAAAATTTTGAAAAAATTCAAACCTATCTTTTAAAAAAAAAATAAACATGCAAAAGAAAAAAATTTTCTCGTCATCTTTTCTTTTCCCTCTTCATCTTGCCCCCTAAGTCCTAGCAGGGGGCTTTTAAGGGGATCTATGGTAGGTTTTTAAAACACCTCTACAACTGATTGGGTATGCTTTTCCCCGTTTTTTAAGAGTCTTTTTCCTCTTTTTTGATATGATCTAAAACTGGAAAAACAAATTTAATTCAATCAAATACCATAATTATAAAAAATTACTAAAAGGGAATTTGTCGTATTGTTTTAAAACCCCAAAAATCACAGAATTTCATATCGCAATGCTAATTTATTGCCAAAAATAATTTATGAACTACTAGGAACACAAGAACACAATTTTTTTTTTTTAGTTTTTAATCTCTTCAATTACAAAATTTACATAATTGGAAATTCTTGTCACAATTGAATACCCACACAATCTTTGCAATCTAAGAGTATTTTTCCCAAATTACATGAACAATTAAATACAAACAATTTTGCAACTTATCATAATACCCCTTCATCTTCTTCATCATCATAAAATTTCATGTTCCTCTTTTTTTTAAATTTAAAATTTAACTTTTAAGAATCTTTCGCAAACAATTGTAAAAAATAATTTCTTCTCAAAACGCTTAAATATACCCTAAACTTTAAAAAAAAAACACACATCAACTCCATTTTGTTTAAACCTTTCTAACAATTAATCCTTACTCAAATAATCAAAAACCTTAGTATATTTTATTGTACTAAGGGACATACCCCCTTTCCTCTTTCCTATATATATATACACATCTATATCAATCTATTGTATGTTTGCTAATATAATTCATTTTATCCTATTTTTCCCTGGGATTGACAAGTTTCACAAAAAAAAAAAAAAAAAAAACCCCCAAAAAAATTTATATTTTCCTTTTTTTGAATCTATTCCAATTTTCCACCACTACCCCTTTCCCCTCTTTTTTTCCCCCCCTCATTGCACCCTCCTTTAATTACTGCCATTTTCTCCCTTAAACCTCTTTTTGACGGGGCCTAAAAATTAAAAAGATCATGTCATCATCAAAATGTTATTTAAAATAATCCCTAGACCCCTTTTCTAAAGCAATTACTATAGACACCCCATTTCCCCCCCCCCCCCCCCTTTCATTTTTTAAAGCCTTTTAAAAAAAAACAAAGGGGGCTTAATTTAGAAAAAAACAAAGGAAGTAGCAAATTCAAAAAAAAAAAAAAAAAATAGAAATTTAAAGAATACATAATTAAAAAAATGTCTTAGACTTTTTTTTTTTTTAAATTTTTGAATCATTTAGATGGAGTTATTTCTTTTTTGGGCCAGGAAGCCCTCTTTTTTGGAAATTTGGTTTTGTTTTACTAAATAATAATAATAAAGGAAAAAAAAATGAGGATTTAAATTTGGACTAAGCATAAGGCCTAGTCTTTGGGCCCAGTCCCCATTTAACATCAAGGACTAAGCTGAAGCCAAATGTAAGCCTAACCTACAAGCAAAAAAGCATTATGCACCTCTCTCTCTTTTTTTTTTTTTTTGGGGGGTTTTTCTTTTTGCACTTTTTGCCTCTAAGCACATATCATGTCAAGCATGTTCCTGATTGTACTCACCGGGAGCCCATGCTTTTCTCCATTCCTCTTCAAACAACCCTCTTTAGGTGGGATTTTTGTCCAATTTCTTCAAGATTTTTAAAAAAAAAAAAATTTTAAAGGTGAAATCTTGAAACCCACATAGAAAATTTTTTTTAAATTTGGGCTAAAAACAATCCCCAAAATTTAAATGTTTAGAGGATCAAATCTTTTTTTTGAATTTTTCTTTAAAAATTTTCAAGTAGTTTAAATTAAAACCAATCACTTAATTGTTCTAATTTAATTTACATTTTTTGGGTTTTTTTTGGGGTGACTCCAAAAGCTTTTAAAAAAAAAAAGAACCGAGTTTTCCTTATTCAGAGTTTTGAACTAAAAAGGTTTGGGGGTTTTCTTTAAAAACGATTAAAAAAAAAAATTAAAATTTTAAGGGTTATATTTTTAAAAACTACATTTAGATGTTAAAAGGACTTACCATTTAAACCTTTTTAAGTTTGATTTTTTTTTTCAAATTTCCCAAGTTAATTGAAATTACCTCGTGCCATATTTTTTAAAGATAAATAGTTTTAAATTTAACCCTTTTTATTGCAGCAACTTGGTTTCTCGGGGGGGATTTTTTAAAATGAATCATTTAAATTTGAAATATAATTAGAACTGGTTTTTATTGGGGCTTTAAGAAGGGGGCCATTGTAAACTTTGGATGTTAAGGAAACTATTTCTAGGGGCCCAAAACTACCTTACCAAGTTTCGATTTATAAGGAACTACTTTTTTTTTTTTTTAAAATGTTAAGGTGATAGTATTTGGGACCTTTTAGAAAACCCGCATTTCTGCTACTTTTAAACCCCTTTTTAGAAAAATTGGGGAAAACCAAACAGGCAAACCCAATAAAAACTTGTAAGGGAGCATGAATTTCTTAGTTTCTTTTTTCCCTTTTAAAATTTCTTTTAAAAACTCATTGTAAATATCCTTGAAAAAAATTACATGTAAAAATTAGAATAGGGTTTTTTATTGTATCATTTTTCTTTTATAAATTTTCTTCGGGTACTTTCAAGGAATCTAGCAACCCCCCTTATAAGTGTCAAAACTCACTGGCAATTTCCTTCGACTCTCACCTGGATAATCATGAATTTTTTAAAAGGAAGATTGGGCCCACTGTCCTTGCAAATAGTTATTCCCAAAAATTTTTCTTGATTTGGGGGCCTTTGTATACTTTTTTTGGGGGCCCCGAAGCAAAACTTTTTTTTTATTGCCTATATCGAAGGGGAATTGTTAAAGAATATTCCAAATTTTACCTTTGCTTTAGCTATCACAATGACATCTATTTTCGAACCTTGAAGTTTCTATACCAAAAATCCTTTTGCAAATTACTAGGAGTGAAGAAATAAAAAGAACTAGAACTTAAATTTTAAAAGAAATTCTTCAGATGGTACCGCATTTTTTTTTAGAAGTTGAAATATAAAAGAAGGGGAGGATAGTCCTATGTAGAACAGGGAAAAATGGCCTAATTGGTTAACGCATAATTTTGGTGATCTTTAGTGCCATTCTATTCCTAACAGGGCGCACCATGTTCACTTTTTGAATTGCAAGATAGTAGCCTATTCCTTGAAGGGAAAAATTTTAAAATCCCCCTCTTAGCTAAAAAATTTTTTTATTTAAACCACCTACAAATAAGAAACATAGGATTTTAAACCAACAGGGATTAATTTTTTTTTGGTTTATTTGTCACAAAGGATCATCAACTTGAATTTAACCAAGCCAAAAACATGTAGCCGAATGAATTACAAATCTTTGAGAATGGGTCTAGTTACCTAAAAATATAGCCACCTACTATTAGTTTAATATTTTTTAAGAATGAGATAAGAGGAGCTGCATTAAAACCCAGTATACCTTTTTGGTTGGCCTCAACATTTGCATGGTACTTTCTAGCTATTGGGGCCCCAATTAGGATAGGCTCAAAGGGGCCATCACTGAAGGCCGTTTCACTTAGCTTTTTATACCCCATATCAGGGAGCTGAGAGGAACTAAGCTCTTTGGCATAACTCCGGGATAAGTAGAGGACCATCCTTACATCAAAGGCATCTTGATAAAACCCGACAACCAAAGAGTTTCTTTATACCAACTTCAAAAGCTAAAGGGGAAAGGGGAGAGGGAAAAGGGGAAAAAGGAACTTAAGCTAAAGCCACATAAGGAAAATAAATAGGGAGAGCAAAATATAAGGGGAACAATGTGAAAAATATGAAATGGGTAAAGGTCTTTGAGTATAACAAAAGAAGGGGGGACAAAATTCAAAGTTAAAGGCCCCTAAAGGCAAAAAAGGGAAAGGATGAAGCTGAGCTAAGACCACCCAAAAGAGAGATTTAGACCCCAAGGACTTTTTTTAAAAAAGTAATAAATTTTTAAATAATGCATGCTCCCAGATTGCAAAGGTAAATTACCAAAATTAAAACTTTTCATCAAAGGACAATTTTCTTTTGCATTTGAAATTTATTTTTTTCCTTTTAAAAATAAAAAGTTTTAAAAATATTTTTTGCTAACTTGTTGCAAAGTTTCTTAAACTATTCCAAAAATCTTCTAAATGCAAGTCTTTTAAAGAATTTTTAAACTTTAAAACCCCTCTTTAAATAAATGACCAAAGGGAAAGAAAATTTTTTAACATTAATTTTAAAAAAAATATTTTACCTTAAAAATCATTGATCCCACTAAGGGGTTTGTTTTGGAGCAAATCATAGAAAAAATTGCAAAAGTGAGTTTCCCTTGTAAAATTCGTATTTTGGGGCCCAAAAAAAAGTAAAGAAAGGGACCCCAACCTATTTGAAAAGAAAGGAAACTTTTCCCGAAATGGGGGGAACCCTAAAAAGGAATTCAATTTTCCAATCAAAGGGGGTTATGATTTTTAAAAAACGTTTTATTTGCAAAAGACAAAGGCCCCCTAAATAAATAAAAAAAATTTTAAAAAGGGGTTACCCCCCCTAATCATAAAGGTGGGATTGAAGTATAGGTTTTTATAATGTAAGGATTTTTAAAATAATGTTGGGGATAAAAATTTTGGTTTCTAAAATTTTTTGGGGTGGAACTAAACCTTGTATATATGAAAAGGTTGTTAGTTTTTAGGAATTTGGGTTTTTTTAAGATATTGATAAATTAGGAAAGGGAGAAAAATTTTTAGGCATTTATGTAATAAATTTTTATTTAAGTGTAATTTGATAATTTATCCTCCAAAGGAAAAATAATAATGATCATTCAAGGAAAGGGATAAATGGATTTTTTACAAGGGGACCATCGATGATTGAAAGGACTGACTTCAACCTTCATTTAAAATTAGAAAAAACCCATTTTTTCCCCCCTTTAATTTTGGGAACTTTTTCCAGTTTTTTGTAGAGGTTGAGAGCAAGATGAGAATTGAAAAACACTATCTACTTTTGGGGAAAATTTCAAGAATCATTCAAAAGAAGCCCATCTCTTCATAATCTAAACCTAACCCCAAAACCCAAAAAGGGGAAGAAGTAACCCTCGCAAAAGGGGATTCAAATGCCAACCTAATGCTCAAGTCTCTTTTTTGAAGAATCCTCCAAATCCAACAACATAAAAAACCAAAACCTAAGCCAAAAAAGGGCCCCCAAGGGTTTTACCAACGCTAATTCCCATAACCAATTTTTTGGGGAAAAAAAGACCCATAACTTTTTTTTTTGAGCTCCTTAGGCGACAAATATAACCAGGGATTTTTTTCCTCTAAAAAAAGAGAATATCATTAGGGGAGTAAGGGTTTGCAAACTTTTGGAGACTGAAAAACAAAAAACCAAGATTTTATTGATGAAGGATTTGTCCAGTTAAAACTTTCCTAAACCTAAACCCAAAAATCAACAAAAACCCCTACCCAACCATGGCCATATTATCAAAATACTTTTTTAAAGACTTAGATTTTACAATTTTATGATCTTCAGATAGGAAACCAAAGGGCTTTTAATTTAAAGAAAGAGCAAGCCCCAAAGTGTCAAAAGTATACCTTTTAAAAGGTCGATAACACTTTAAAACTATAAACGCCCCCATTCAATATCAAGCATTGATAGCACTTGAAAACCGCCCCATTCAAAAATCAAATAGTTAACCAAGACAACTAATTCCCTTTATGGGAAAGATTTTCCAGAAAAGGGGGGTTTATGACAAAAAAACTTAAGAAGAAATTTATTGGAGGAAAATATAAAAAAAATAGCAAATATATAAAAGCTATTTGTCTTTTTCTAAGATAAAACAAGCGATACAAAAAATATTTTAACCACAAGACTTTAGCATAAATACAGATGGGGTTTATAGGGATTTTAACTATACAGGGAAGCTCTATTTTTAACCTTAAGGGGGGTTAAGGGTTTTTTATTAAATGTTACTAAGAAATGGACAATCACCAATTCTATTTCTCACCCTGGATTGTATCTTTTTTTTCCCCAAAACCCAAGAATTAGGTGAAAGGGAACTAAACCACACCAACCCACTTTTTTTAGTGGTAAAAGAATGACATAATCATTCTAATCCTCATTGACAAGGATCACATTTAATGTTGGGCCCAAATTACCCCTTTGATTTGTTAGGTGTTAAACCCCAAATTTTATTCAAGCTAAGTTTTTACAATAGTCAGGGCATTGATAGATCTAGAAGGGGGATAAAACTAGTTGACATCGATCCCCCCAAAAATTTTAAATTCGATTTTCCAGTTCTAGACACCCAAATCCTTTAACTTTCTCTTAGAAAAGCCAGACCCACTCAATAGGTGCCATACCTTTAACTTAATCAAAATGTTAAGTTTTTTTCAAAGGATTTGGTGATAAAAAAATTTCCCCCGAGATCAGGGCAAATATCTATTTTAAAAAACGACAATATCCTATATAGGCACAGAGGGCATAAGGACTTTGGTTACAAAGTTTTTGAAATGTACAGGTTATCGATCCTGGGAAAAAAGGGGGATAAAGAAGGAGAACTCAAGGGAAAGGGGAATTGGTATAATAGCCTTTTGCTATATTTGACCCCAACTAAAGAATTCTGAATGAAACAAGCTAGGACAAAAGAGGTAATAATTTACATCCTTTAATGAGCTTTCCACCACTGACTAAACATTTTTTTTTGGGTTTACACTCAGACCCTAAAATCTACTAAAGAAAAATTTCCTATTAAATTTTATTCAATGGGGGCCCTCTCACTTGCTCCAATATTTTAATGATTGATTCCATACTTTAAAAAACCCAAGAACTTCTCTAAGGCAAAGGGGAGACTATAGTATAGTATTTTTATAGTTTTTTAATAAAATTTTTTATTTTTCCAAAAAGTAACTATGAAGCTTTGAAAACAACAAAGAATAGTTTTCCCTTTCCCATTTCCTCTTTTCCCTTTTTTAAATTACACTTTAAACTTTTTTTCCCAGATCCAATGCTATGAATAAAGCTAAAATACCACACGGAAGAAATGATGAAAATACAATTCACCTTAGCCCCACTGGTTTTGTTTTTGGGAGTTATGTCGATGACACAATGAAAACAAGAAAGTTTGCAAAAAAATGAATTGGATAAAATTTCATTGAGACTAACTGAAAAAATCAATATAAAGGGCCCAAAGATAGGCCAAAGAAAATGAAATAGAAGGGGCTTTTAAAAAGAGTAGAAAAATAAAATTAAATTTCGCGTTATCAATTTTTCAAGATTTTCTGTGGGCTTATGAGGATATGGCCAAGTTAAATCCGTCAATCATAGCTATTTCCATCCATACAAAGGACTCAAACCCCAAAAAGCAAAAACCTAAGGAGATTCCCAAACATAATCTTGTTGAAGATCAAAGAAGAACTTTAAAATTACTTAAGGTTAGTTTCATTAAGTATTTGATTTTCTTAAGTGGGTGGCCAACATTGTACTGGAATGAAGAAAATGGGGAAAATCAAAAGGCAATAGAATTTTTGAATCTCAATTTGGCAACATCTAAAGGGTAATTTTCCTTTACCCTACATAGATAATATAATCAAACCTTCTTTCTTATTTATGGGGTGCACTTTGGATACATTAGATCAAATTGTTTGAAAAAGATAAGATTAAGTGACCTTCATCTACTAGTTTGTTTTTGTAATAAGGGAAAAGCCTTTTGGACTAAAAAAATCGAGATAACTAACCAGGAGCACTGGTTGAAAACTTTTTTGACATATGGAAAAGGGAAATTAAGAGTGTTTAAATATGATTCAAAAACTAAAGAAGGGGGAAAAACATGTGGATAATATAGGAGGGTTTTTTGATGATTTTAAGAAATTTCAATAAAACCGAACACCAAAACATACTTTTGGGGTGGCATTAGGAAAATTGCTAGGTTTTTTTAAAAATTAGCCAAAGGGCAAACAAAGTAACCCAATAAAGTGAAAAACAAACTCCCAAAATCCATCTCCATGTATACTTAAAGAGGTTAAGGCTTATTGGGGTTTTTTATACTACATTGCCTAGTTAAATCCTTAACTCATAATAAATGCCATCCTTTTTTTAACGCAAAAAAATCTAATAAAATTTGGGGTAAGGATAGAAGAACCCCTTTACAAAAATCAAAAAAATATCTTATGAAACCATCCAATGCTAGTGGCCCTAAATCTAGGGGGCTATTTATTTTTATACCTCACTATATATTGAAGTCTATAGATTTTGCTTAGCTAAAAGGATGAAAATGAAAAGTATAAGTTGTGTATTACTTAGTAAGAAATTTATGAGTGAAGCAAAAATATTTAAATTGAAAAACATTATCTTTGATCTTGGGCATGATTGGCTCAGAAAAATTTCTCTGTTATTAGATTGAATTTCCAATAAACATGATCCCTAAAGTATTTTTGGGAGAGAAGCACCTTAATTTGGTAGGACTCCAATGGGAATGTTACTATTAGAGTTTGAAAAATCAGTATGTGGACTAAAAATGATCAAAGGGGAAGTCTTGGAAAATCAACTAATAGAGAATCCCCTAAAGATACTCCTTGAAGTGCAAGTTTTTGATTTCCTAATGAGGGCACTTTGTACGAAAATGATTTGGATAAAAAGAATGAAAAACTCTCCCAAATGGAAGATGTTTTTATGAGTTGCTAATTTTTTAGGTATGGAATTAGGTAATATTGATATCCCCCCCAAAGAATACAATTTCCAATGGCCATAAGGCCATTTTTTTATACACCAAATATTGCTGAAAACGATGCATGTATTAAGGGGTTTCCTGGTTTTTCACCCTCTTAATTTTTTTTTAAAAATTATCATTCTTTAAAATATCAAAAGCTAAACCTTACCCATTTAATATCGATCCTCGACTAGGGTTTAATAAAAAACCCTTTTTTCAATTTTAAAGTATTAGAGTCATACCTACCGAAGTCAGAAAAGATTAAGTTTAACCCCTTGGGTTTGATTTGTTTTTTAACTTAGTTACTAGTTTATCGATTTAGAAAAATATTTTATAAAAAGGGGCCTTAAGGCTTTATTGGAGCTTTAGAACACTCGAGCTTTTCTTTTTAAGTAGCCCAATTTTATCTCTCAGCACTTGCCTTGAAAACCTGGAGGGATTAAAGGCCTTTCGCTCACTTTTTTTTTTTTGGTTTTTTTTTTTTTTTTTTTTTTTAAAATTTTTTTTTTTTTTATTGATATTTCTTGGGTTTTCTTTTAAGGGCAACCCAAAGCAAATAATTTTCAAAAATAAACAAAACCAATTTAGGGAATATATCAAAAGAAGTTTTCTTTAAAAAGAAATGGGCTCTTTTTAAAAAAAAAGCCCCGATGCAAAGCTAAAAAATCCTTGGTTGGGGGGTTTTATAAAAAAAATTTTTCAAAATTTAAAAAGTTTAAGGTTTTTTTTTAAAAAAAATTAAAAAGTTATAAAAAATTTTACCCTGGAAAATTTTTTGGGGGAGGTAATATTATATTTAAATTGAAAATTTTTTTTCATTAAAATAGTGGGACAATTTAAATGGGTAAGGTTTTAGATTGATTTTTTTAAGGAATGACTAATTTTAAAAATAATAAAGGGTGAAAAAAGGGTGAATAAATTTTTGTTTTTATTAGAATATAAATTTTGGTGAATAAAAAATGAGTTTTGGTTGGGAAAGTTTTTTGGGGGGTTTTTTTATTTTTTTAAAAAATTTGAAAAAGAAATTTATTTGGGTTTTTATTTTTTTTTGTATAAAAATTTGATGATGTTTTTAGAAATTTTGATTTGGGTATTTGGGGTTTTTTATTAGTTGATTTTAAGATTATTAATATTTTTGTAATAATGGTGTAAAATTAATAGTAAATTTAATTGGGGGTTTAAAATTAAAGGTAGTTTTGAAATTTTAAGGGGGAAAGTTTATTGGGTTTTAATTAATTAATAAAAGTATATATTTTTTGAGAAGTGAAGTAAAGTAATGTATTTTTTTAGAAATTTTTGTTATTTATAAATTTTTATTAAGTAATAAAAATTATATTTTTTTTATTTTTTTAGTAAGAAAATTAAAGTTAATTTAATGTGGGTTTTAAAATTAGTAGATTTGGAAAATAGATTGGTGGGGTTTAAGTTTTTTGTTTTTGTGGTTTTTTTTTAATTTTATTGTTTTTTTTAGAGTAAAAAAGGTGGTTTTAAAGGTTTAAGTATAAATGGAATGTTTTGTATAAAAAATAAGTTAAATTTTTAAGTTAAAAGGAGATGGTGTTTGGTATTGTTTATTTATTGGGTTTTTTTGATGTTTTGGTTAATTAAAAAATAGAATTTTTTTTAAAGGGATAAAAGTATTTTTTGTGTTGGGTTTTTATTGAAATTTTTAATTATAAATAAATTATATTATAATTTATTTTTTTTAGTTTTGAAAAATATAAAATATTAATTTTTTAATATGTATGAAAAAAATTTAAATGGTTTGGTTAGTTTTTTTTGATTTTAAAATAAAAGGTTTATTTTAAAAAAACCCTTTGTAAATGAAGGAAAAAATTTAAAATTTTGAAATTTTGATTAATTGTATAAAGTAAATAAATAAAAAGAGATGGTTTGATTTAAATTATTAGTGGGGGAAAGGAAAATTATTTAGAGGTTTTAATTGAGTTAAAAAATTATATATTTGATTATTTTTTATTAAGTAAATGTTTGGAATTAAGTAAAAATATTAATGAAACTAATTAAGTAAATTTTTAAATTTTTTTTGATTTCAAAAAATATATCTTGGAATCTTTAGGTTTTTTCTTTTTAGGTTTATTCTTTGTAGGATAGTAAAAGACTATGATTGAATTTTAAACTTCCATATCCTCATAAACCACACAACACTTTTGAAAATTAGATAACCTAGTTAATTTACTTTCTACTCTTCTTTCAACCCCTCTATTCTTCATTTTTCTTTGCCTATCATTGGCCCTTTATTTTTATTTTTTTTTTCTCACAAAAAAAATTTTATCCAATCTGTTTTTGCAAACTTTCTTGATTTCTTGTATCATCACATAACCCCCCAACAACTAACCCATGGGGCAAGAGTATTTTGAATTTCATCTCTACTTCCGGGGTATTCTTATTTTCATTCATAGCATTGGATCTGGGAAAAAGTATATAAAGAATGAAATTTAAAAGGGGGAAATAGAGCGAATAAAAAGGGAAACTTTCTTTCGTTGATCAAAAGCTCTCATATTCTTTTAAAAAAATAACAATTATTAAAAACTCAAAAAAATACTATACATATCTACCCTTTCCTTAAGAAGATCTTGGGTTTTTTTAAGTATAGAAAATAAAACATTAAATTTTGGAGCAAGTGAATGGCCCTTGAATCCAATTTAATAAAATTTTTCTTTAGTAATTCTATCTATGTCAACCCAAAAAATGTCTTAGTCATGGGGAAACTCATTAAAGATAGTACAATCTATTACCTTTTGCCCCTAGTTGTTTCTTCAAATTTTTTATTGGGGTCAACATATGGGAAAGGGCTATAAACCAATTCATCCTTCCTTGAATTTCCCCTTCTTTATCTCTCCTTGCCAGGATCGATAACCATTACATTTCATAAAACATTTGAAACCCAAAAGCCCTTTTCCTCGTCCTATATGGGAATATTTCGGGTTTTTAAAACAAAACCCTATCTCGTAAATATTATCCCCAAAACCTTGAGAAAAATTTTAACTTTTTGATATAACTTAAGGTATGGCACCATTGGGGGGTCTGGGGTTTTTCTAAGAAAAGTTAAAGTTTTGGGATGTCTAAAACCTGGAATCAAATTTTGAAAGTTTAAAGGATCGATGTCAACTAGTAGTCTATCCCCTTCTAGATCTATCAAATGTCCTGACTTTGTAGAACTTAGCTTGAAAAATTTGAAACACCTAACAAACTAAGGGGGAAAGGGGGGCAAAACATTCAATAATCCATTTCAATGAGACCTAGTAATGATTATGTCATTACTTCTTACCACTATAAAAAGGGGGTTGGTGGTTTTTTACCTTCTCACCTAATCTCTTAAAAAAGAATAAAAATCCATGGGAGAATAGAATTGGGTGATTGTCCCATTTTCTTAGTCAACATTTAATGAAAGCCCTTTAACCTCCTTAAGTTCAAATAACTTCCCTGTATAGTTAAATGCCTACAAACCCCATCAATGAATTTATGCTAAAGTCTTGTGAGTGACCATTATTTTGTACCCACTTGATCATCTAGCAAAGACAAATAGCCTTTATCATTTTCGGCATTTTATTACTCATTCCTCCAATACAATTTTCTTTTTAAGCTCTTTTTTTAATTCAAAAACCCCCCTTTGGTAATCTTCCCCATAAAAAAATTATTGTTTGGTTAATCTTGAAAAATTAAAAGGGGGGAAAGTGCATAACTCTTGAAAATTATTTCAAAATTTTTTTTCAAGTGTATCGACTCTAAAAGGGTATCCAAAAAGGGGCTTGCTCATTTTTCAAAAATTAAAAGACCTTTTGGGTTTCCTATCTGAATCGATCATATTAAGTCAAAATCTAAGCATTAAAAGTCTGTTGATAATAGGGCCCATTTTGGGGTGGGGATTATTTTAATTTAGAATTTCTGGGAAAGGGTCTAACGGGACTAATCCTTCTAAATAAAATCTTGGATTTTGTTTTTCATCTCCAAAAAATTAGTAAATCCCTTTACCACCCTAAATGTATTCTCATTTTATGAGGATAAAAAACCCCTGGTTATATTTGTCGCAAGGGCCAAACTAAATCAATTATCGGTTTTTATTTTCCCCAAAACTTGGTTTGAGAATTAGCAGTCGGGTGAACTCCCTTAGGGCCTTTTTGGGCTTAAGGTTGGTTTTTTTATTTTGTTGGACTTGTGGGGGATTTTCATAAAAAGAGACTTAGCATTGGGCTTGCATTTGAATCCCCCATGCTGATGTACTTCCTTAGCCTTTGTGGTTGCGGGTCTAGGATTAATTATAAAAAGGGGCTTCTATTGAAGTTTCTTAAAACTTTCCAAAGTAGAAGTGCTTTAAATTCTACATCCAACAACCCCTACAAACGGGATAAACTTCCCCAACAGGGGGGAGAAATGGGCTTTTCAAAGTTTTAATAAAGGGGTTAAAGTCACTCCTTCCAAATCATCGCTAGGATACCCTTGTAGCCAAGTCTCCATCTCTATGCCACTCCTTGAATGACTCTTTTTAATTTTTTCCTTTGGAGGACTAAATTCTCAAAATTTTGGTACCACTTCAACATCGAACTCTTATTATTCATAGAATGCCCTAGCAAGTTTCCCCAATTTTTAGCCTAATTTAGGTAAAGCTATTTTAAAAAAGTTTATCCCTTAGCTAATAGAACTAACATAATTGCCTATTTTCATATAACAATTTGTGTGTAGTTTGGGGGCCATCTACCCCATTATATTTTTTCAAATTTATACCTTTAAACTTTTTAGGTAAGCCCCAACATCGTATGTATAAAATCCATGATACTGCTTACTCAAAACCGCATAACTTCCAATCCCTCACCTCATTCACAACCCAAATTTTTTAAAATTTTTTGGGTTATATGTTACGGAATGAATGGTTTTAAAAATAAATTTTGTTTAAGGAAAAAAATTTGTAATTGGGTTTTGGATTTTTTTAAAAGGGGGTAAATTTATTTTTATAAAAGGTTGGGGTTTTGTTTTTTTAATGGTGTTGGAAAGTAGAAATTTTTAGAAGGAAAAAATTTTTGAATTTTTTTAGAGGGAAAAGAAAATTTGGGGAAATTTTTGTTTTTTAAGGGAAAAATTATTGTTTTTTTATTTAATTTTTGTTTTGAAATTTTTTTGGATTTGGGAGGGGGGGGTTAGAGTTTTTAAAAGTTGAATTTGGGGTTTTAATGTTTAAAAATTTGAAAATTTGTTTTTAAACTTTTTTTTTTTTTGGGAAAAAAATTTTAAAAAAGGGAAAAAATAATGTTTGGTGTTGTTTGAAATTAATTTGAATTGTGGAATGATTTTTAAAATTTAAGAAAAAGGGGGTTTAGGGTTAAATTTTTTTGGGATTTTTAGTAAGTTAGATTTGGGGGGAAAGGAATTTTGGTTTATTTTAATTAAGTTTATTATTTTTTTTTTGTTTTTTTGTTTTTATTTTTTGTGGGGTTTTAGTTAAGTTTTTTTTTTTTTATTTTTTTTGAAGGGGTGTGTTTTGGGAGTTTAAAGTATTTTTGGTAAGTTGTTTTATTTAAAAAATAGAAAGAGTTTTTTAAAGTTAGTTGGGGTTAAAAGTAATGAAAGTTAGTGGTTGAGTTTTTTAAATAGAAAAATTTTAGAAATTTGGGGAAAAAGGTATAGGGGTTATATAAATTTTAATGTTTTAAAAATTTTTAAAAATATGGGTGGTATTTTTAGAATAATTTTCCCCAAAAAGATTGATAATATCATTCCTAATAAATTTTGGTTTGGGGTTAAAATTCCCAAGTTAGACTCCTTTATGTACAATAAAAAAACCCAAAAATTTAATGCCAGTTGGTCTTCAAATCCTAGTTTCATTTTGTAGGGGGTTAAATAAACAATTTGTTTAGCAAAGGGGGGGGGGGGGGGGGGATGTAAAATTTTCTTCAAAACTGGGCTACTATCTCTGAATTTTTAAAGTAAATGGGGTTGTTGGAAAAAGAAAAAATTTTGGAAAACCCAAAATACAGTCCATGTTTCTAGATCACATGGGACATCCCCTACTTCTCTTTATATTTCAATTTCATAGGAACAAATACTTCACCATCTAAAGATTTCCTTTAATTAAGTTCTATTCATTTCACTCTTTTTTCACCCTATAATTTCAAAGGGATTTTTGTAAGCAACTTAAAGTTAAAAAATAGATGTCTTATGAACTAAAGCCGAAAAACTGGAATATTCTTTAACAATTCAGCTCTCTGATAAGGCCAATACAAAAAAACGTTTGCTTCGGCTCCCAAAAGATACTAAGCCCAAATCAAATAATTTTGGAGAACATTTGCAAACAAAATGGGCCCCAACTTCCTTTTAATAAATCATGATTAACCAGGGTGAAAAGTGAAGCAATTCGCCATGAGTTTACACTTAAAAGGGTTTAAAATAGATCCCTTTAAAGTATCCAAGCAAATCTCTATAAAAGAAAATGATACAAAAAAACCCTATTCTAATTTTTTTATGTAATTTTTACAAGGGTATTTAAAAGAAAATTTTTATAGAAGTAATTTTAAAAAAAAAACTAAAATTACAATAGCTCCCCATTACAATTTTTTTATTGGGGTTTTCCCTTTTATAGTTTTGCCAATCTTTCTAAAAAGGGTTTTTTAATATCAAAATGCAGGTTTAAAGGGGGCCCCCCAAAAACATCACCTTAACTTTTCAAAAAAAAAAAAAAAAAAATATTCCTTTTTACATCGAAACTTAGTAAGGGACTGATGCCCTAAAAAAAATTACCTTAACATCCAAAGCTTATACAATGGCCCCCTTCTAAAGTCCCAATAGAACCTAGTTCTAATTATATTTACCCCACATATATGATTCAGTTTAAAAAAAAACCCCTCCGAGAAACCCACAAGTTTCTGCAATAATAAGGTTTAAATAACTATTTACTCTTAAAAAAAAATGCACAGGAAATTTACAATATAACTTAGGTAATTTGAAAAATTTTCACTCAAAAGGGTTTAAAAAGGCATCCCCTTTAAAATCTCAAATGTAGTTTAAAACATCAAGCCTTAATTTTTTTTCATTTCCTTAATCCCATTTAAATAAAAACCCAAAAACCCATTTATTCAAATTTAAAATTAAAAAATCGCCTTTTTTTTTAAAAAAAATTTTGGGGTCACCACCCCAATAAAACCCAAAATGTGATTAAAAAAAACTAATTAAGTAATTTTCAATTTTCTCTTTGAAAACCTTTTTTAAAAAAAATTTCATAGAAACCAATTTTATCCTCAACATTTGAAATTTTGGACTTGTTTTAGTCCAAATTTAAAAATTTTTTTATGTAGTCTTTTAAATTTTACCTAGTTTTGGGGAAAACTTAAAAAAATCTGACTAAAACCACCCGAAGAGGTTTTTTGGGAAAAGGGAAAAGGGCAAAGCATGGCTAGCCCGGGGATACAATCCAGGCACACATCCTTTCATGATATGCTTAACGAATGAAGTGCATAACCAAAATTTAAAAAAAAAAAAAAAAAAAAAGGCATCAATCCTTTTTGCTTGTAGTTACTTAATATTAGCTTCAGCTTAGTCCTTAGTTAAATAGGGCAGCCTAAGACTAGCCTTTTTCTTAGTCCAAATTAATCCTCATTTTTTTCCTTTTATTATATTTATATATTTAAAAAAAATTTCAAACTAAAAAAGAAGTCCAACCCTGGCCCCAAAAATGAAATAACTCCCTCTAAATGATTCAAAATTCTAAAAAAAAAAAGATCTAAGACATTTTTTTTTTATATGTATTTTTTAATTTTCTATTTTTTTTTTTTGATTTTTTTAAAGTATTTCCTTTTTGGTTTTTTTTCAATTAAAACCCCTTTGTTTTTTTTTTAAAAAAACTTAAAAAAAGCAAAGGGGGGGGGGGGAAATGGGGGGTCTATAGTAATTCTTTAGTAAAGGGGGTACTAGGATTAGTTAAAAACAGTTGATGATGACATATCGGGTTAAGTTAGGACAACAAGTCAAAAAGAGAGTTTAAGGGAATGGGAGTAATTAAAGGGGTACAATGATGTGGGGGGGGGGAAGAGGTAGTGGGCAATGGAAAGATTCAACAATAGAAAAATAAAAAATTTTTTAGGGGTTTTTTTTTTTTTTTTTTTTTTTAAACTTGACTCAATACCCTGGACAATAGAGATAAAAAAAAAATTTATTAGCAAACAACAATAATTGATAAATTTTGATATATAATAACAGAGATAATGGCTATGTAACCTTTGTACAATATAAATATACTAAGGGTTTTGATTTTTTTTGAGTAAGGATTAATTGTTTGTAAGAAATTTATTAAAATGTATTTCATGTGTGTTTTTCTTAAGTTTTGGGGTATATTTTAAACGTTTTTTGAATAGAAATTTTTTTTTACCATTGTTTGCGAAAGATTACTCCTAAAAGTGTTTTTTTAAGAAATTTGATAAAAAGAGGAAAATAAATTTTTTTATGATGAGAAGAAAAATGAAGGGGATATTATGAAAGTTCAAATTTTTTTTATTTAAATGTTCAACTAAATTTGTGAAAAACTTTAGATTTTCTAAGATTGGGGTGGGGATTCATTGTGACAAAATTTATTTTATGCTATAATTTGTAATTGAAGAGATTTTTTTTAAACAAAAAAAACAAAAAAAAATTGTGTTTTTGTGTTTCCCAGTAGTTCATAAATCATTTGGAAAACATTACATGCGATATAAATTCTGTATTGTTGGATTATAAAACCATACGACAAATTTCCTTTTTAGTAATTTTTTTTTATAAATTATGGTATTTGATGAATTCAATTTTTTTTCCTAGTTTTAGATCATATCTAAAAGAGGAAAAAACCTTTAAAAAAAGGCAAAGCATACCCAATCAGTTTTTAGAGGTCTTTTTAAACCACCAAAAAACTCCTTAAAGCCACCTCTAGGACTTAAGGGAAGATGAGAGGGAAAGATGAAATGACGATAATTTTTCTTTTGCATGTTTATTTTCTTTTAAAAGACTAAATTTTAATTTTTCTATTTTAGATGACTTACTCAAAAAAATTTTCTATTGCCCTTTTCTTAAAATATTTTAAACTTTTTACAAATTTTTTTTTTTTTTTAAGTTCTCCAAGGTACTAATCTTTGACTTGAAAACAATAGTTTTATTTTGTTTTTTTTTTTTTTTTTAGTTTTAAATTTTTTGTTTTTATTTTCTAGTTTTTTTCATTTTTTGATGCAAAAGAAACAAAATTTTTAAAAAATTTATGGAATTCAAGTTCTAGACTTCGCATTTTTTGTTAAGGATCAAAGGAAAAAAAAAGGGAAATCCCCTTCTTTTTTTTTTCTTATTTTTTATTTTTTTTCCACTTATTTTTATTTTTTATTATTTATTGTGTATATTGAGGACAAAGTAAACTTAAATGTAAGGGAAAAAATTGGTTTTTGTATGTTAATGATTTAGATTACACTTTAAACTCTTGGGGGAATTTTTTTTAAAATTTTTAGTAATTTGCACCCATATCATATTAGCAATAAATTTTTTTTTAATTTACCCAAATCCTTAAAAATTTAGAAAAATTTGCTAATTTAATGATTTAAACCCTTTGATTTAAGCTCCCTATTGTTTTAAACTTAGACTTAGACTTAAAATGGGTCATGATAGATTGAACAAGTTAAGGACTTTTTATTTTGATTTCAAAACTTTATTCGAGATGATAGTTATATATCCCTCTTTTTCAAAATTTTTTAAATTAGATGAACAAAGGAGATTTGTCCCTTTAAAGTCTTTGAAAATCAAAGTAGTGGAGGTATAATTAAATTAATTAAATGAAAATAATTGCTAAAATTGGCAACGTTGATCTTAGTCCCCAAAAGAGTAAGACTTTTTCCAACTGCTAATCTGTAAAAAGTGAAATTTAATTAAATTTGTTAAAGATCAACCTTATTGCTTATAAGAGTAAGGTACTTCCTATTAACAACTACTAAAAAATTAAAAGGACTAAAAAACCCAAAGATCGGCCTTGCCAAATTAAAGAATGTTTGTTCTTTCTAAATGCTAATTAGCTTAATAAAGGAATTAATTGAACTTAAAAAGCCTCCTAAATGAAAATTGAAAGAAGTAGAAGGACAATTAGATGATGAATTGATGTAACATGCATTCAGTTTGGGTTTTTAATTAAAAATAGTAAAGGAAAGATTCCTACCCTCTTAAAGTTAAAGTGAGAAATTTTCTATAAATTTTTCTTAACTGTTTGATGTTTTTTTTAATCTCTATTTTAATTTTTATTTAAGTGATATGGCTAACTCTAAATTATTTAGATTAATTAATAATATGTGTTTTTTATCTAAGTATTTTAAAGACATTATTAAGTTAAGGAAAAGGGTAATTCAAAAAGAATTTTTGCTAAGCTATTTAAAGTTGAGGGTAATACTTTTCTAAAGATTACTTTTAATTACCTTATTCTTAATGTTTTGTTTTTTTTTTATTGTTTTACTTGAAAACAAGCAAAAACTCAAGTGTGAGGGATTTGATAACATGAAATTTTTAATACATAATCTATGATTATTTTGTCTATTTTGGTAATTAATCTTGTTAATTTTATAATATTTTGAGCTTAATTCATTTAATTTTCATTTTCAAGGGTTTTTTAGAGGCATTAATGGACTTTTTAAGGATTTTTTCAATTTTGAAGTATCCTTGAGTAAAAGCATTGATCAAAGATTACAGTGGAAGAATTATAAGCAATGAACAAAGTCTAGAAAAAACTATGGTTAAAGATCATTACCATGGTCCATACTTGTGCCCTTGCATCCTCAACTTCCCCTAGAATTTTCAAAGATTTCATACAAAGTGCAAGTACACACCCTAACTCTACAACTATATACCTTGCCTATGACTTGTCATAAATTTTACAATCTTCTATTTTTGTTAGGTTTTTTTTGTAATCAGGTCAAACCACATAAATAGATACTTGGGTTTTAAGTCTACAAAAGAGCCCCTTTAAGGAAGAATTTAGACTAGAATTATATTAGGGGTCTCCATATTTCTTCTTCTTTTCTTTCCATTATGTTGTTAGCTTAAATTATTCTTAGTGAATTATTGTTAAAATCCAGTTCTTATTTCAATAAATTTTCTTATTCAATTCCTTTATATTATTCTTTGAAGATCTAATAACACTGTTTATATTGTCCCTTGATTACATCTACCCTAATTGCTATTCAATGTTAAGTTTGCTATAGAGAGCAGCTTAC
>JAMXBC010000191.1:0-36372 GCA_024138005.1 Lumnitzera racemosa
GAGCTGCTGGGCACGCCCCCGGACGACGTCATCCAGACCATCTGCAGCGAGAACACGCTGCGCTTTGTCCAGTCGCTGCCCAAGCGCGAGCGCCAGCCGCTGAAGAACAAGTTCCGCAACGCCGACCCCCGCCGGTGTGTTCTTGTTGAGCTCCTCCACGAGAACCACGAAAAAGCTGACACACCCCGGTAGCCGTCGATCTGATGGAGCGCATGCTCGTCTTCGACCCGCGGAAACGCGTCAAGGCCGGCGACGCGCTCGCGCACGAGTACCTGTCGCCCTACCACGACCCCACCGACGAGCCGGTCGCGGATGAAAAGTTCGACTGGTCCTTCAACGACGCCGAGCTGCCCGTCGACACGTGGAAGATCATGATGTACTCGGAGATCCTCGACTACCACAACGTCGACTCGGACGCCGCCACCGTCCCGCCCGCCAACGGCCAATGACGGGCCCCCCGTGCAGATCAAGTAATGAACAGTCTCGCATCCCGCCTGGCGCTTCTTCTAGCCTTTTTTCTCTTCTTCGTCCCGGGCGGGTGCCGATCATCTTTCTTTCCTAGAGGACGTGCCCGCAGTCAGCCTCCAAGCACCCCCCGACGGTGCGCACGTACGCAGGCACGCAGAACTACGATATGCATTTCTCGTCATCAAATCGCTTGTCGTCTGGCCGTCAGGCCGTGTCCCTGGTGCTCCACACTTTTTTAAAGTTGCATGATCCAACGATCGACCATTGACCACAAACTTTGTCGTCTGTCTGTCGTTCATCCTACGAGTAGATTGATCCCAGGATATCAAGAAGACGGCCATGGTTGCGCCGCTGGTCGCCGTCGTCGACTTTCACCACACCCGGTCAGTGCGCTCCTCGGACGTCCACGCCAAGTGCTCACAGAATCACCCCAGCGGCCCGGAAGTCGAGCGCTGGATCAACCTGCCGCCCGGTGAGGACCCGGCCGCGCGCAACGGCTGGTCGCTGCTGTCCTTTCTGGCCCTGCCCGACGGCGCCCATGCGTGCGTCTCTCTCCCGCTCGCTCTCGGGATTATCCAGGAGCCCTTTGAGGTGGACGCACCGACGCTAACACCCGTCGAGCACGACGAGGCCATCTCGTACTTTTACGCTGCGGCACCGCGCAACCACGGCAGGCGGCTCGGGCTCCTCCTTGTTCGGCATCTCCTGCGTGCGCCAGATCGACGCCCGCCAGCTGCGCAACAAGCCCGCCGACGTCACCCGCAGCAGCGTGCAAAAGGCCGTCGTCGCCATCGTCGACAGTCCCTTTTTGCTCAAGGGCATCCGCGAAAAGGCCCGCGCCGCTACGCGCGCCTGGTTCGACCAGCGCGACTTTGCCGACGTCTCCGTCCTCGAGGTCTGTCTTTCCACGCTCTCGAGTTGTGGTGCTGACGACAGCAGGACTTGCAAGAGAGCCTCGTAGCCACGAGCAATGACGACAAGCAGGACCGCGACAGCTTTGTCGGTTCGTTCTTCACCAGCCATCACCACGTCGGACCACAGGGCTAACGTCAAGAAGGATCTCGCTGCGCGATGTGGTGCACGAGTACAAGTGGCAGGTCCTGACGCTGTTCAAGGCGGTGCTGCTGCAGCCCAAGCTGCTCATCTTCGGCTCCGACTGCGAGCGCCTCTGCCTGCTGCAGTTCACCCTCATCTCGCTCATCCCGGGCCTGCTGTCGCGCCTGCAGGACTGCGCCGACCCCAGCTACAACGACTACATCGAGACGCTCAACAAGCCCCAGTCGCTGCAGTCCAGCGACCGCTCTTCACGTGCGTCTCCTGCGGTCTTTTTCGTTCTCTGCTGTCTCTATACCACTCGAGCATCATTCTAACTTACAAGTCCTGTCGTATATGGGCCTCCCACTCGCGCTCTTTCGGCAAGGTGCGTCCCTTTCTTCTCCGACAGCTAAACCACCTCTCCTAAATACCAAAAAGGGCGCCTTGTTCAGCCCGTATACATGCCTACAGCAAATGGACGAACTCGACGAGCAGGGCACGCACTCGTTCATCGTCGGGTCCACCAACGGCCTCTTCATCCGCCACCGCGACCGCTACAGCGACGTGCTCGTCAACCTCGACGAGAACACCATCGAGATCAGCTCGCCCTCGCTCGCGCCCGCCCTCGCCCTCACCGTCGCTGACCGCCGCTGGATCGACACCATCACAAAGGCCGTCAACGACACCTGGGACCCCGACCACCCCTCCCGGCCCAGCACCCTCGCCTACGCCGGCAGCGAGGAGTTCAATCCGCCTGCAGTTCGAAGAGTACCTCCTCGCCTTGATCTCCACCGTCCGCTACAGCCAGCACCTCGAGCGCGCCGGCCGCCCCGCCACCGACAAAGACCCCGGTCTGTCTCGTCTTCGCAGCGTCGTCCGCTCCAGGACTAACCACGGCGGCAGAGGACTCGGCGCACGACTTTAACAGCACTTTCATCGCCGCCTGGCGCCAGACCGAAAACTTCGCGTTCTCGCCCAGTTCACCGGTGCGTCCTCCCGCGTACTCTTGAGGTGAAATCGCTGCTGGAACGGGCCTCCGGCGGCCAGCTTCCAGCTGGACCGGCTGTCTTGGCTCAGCGCAGACTCACTACTAGTTCATCACAGCGCTGACTCTATTGCAGAGCTGATCTATACAACGTGGTCGAGCCAAAGCACCCGTGCGGCGGCGGCCTGACGATCGACGACCTGCAGCGGCGGCTTGCGACAGTACGTCTTTCCACTCCTTTCCTCCACAAAGACTGACGAGACGAAAGACAAGTGTCGGAGCTGCACCTGGACGAGCGGCTGCGCACGGGCCGCGACGCGATCGGATCCGGCCTCGCGCTCGGGCAGAAGAAGGTGTCGTCCGCGCTGAGCAAGGTGTGGGAGGACCTGGAGCTGCTGCGGGAGAACCAGCGGCGGCGCGCCGAGGACCGCCGCCGCGAGGAGCCGGCAGCCGACGAAGAAGCCGCGCGGCGACGGGCTCGCGCAGGCGCAGGCGTTTCCCTGCAGGCCGCCGGGGCGCGCGCGGGCGCGTACATCTCCGCGTGGGGCTCGTGGGCCGCCGAGCGCCGCCGCTCGGGCTGGTCGCGCGCGGCACCCAGAGCAAGCCAGACGCGCGGCACAGCTCGGATGGTGGCGCGAGTCAGGGCGGGACCGTCTTTCGCCAGTCCGAGTCCGACGAGGCTGGACGCCCGGTCGGCTGACAGCAAAGCACGGCATGGTATCAATCGCGCTCGCAGACTAGGATAGGCCGCACATGTACATTCTTCAAGGCCGTCTGATTGCATAGAGATACGTCCCTGTCAGCGTCAGCGCCAGCGCATGATCCAGGTGTCGTCCAGGGGCGGTCGAAGCCGCGCATGGCGACGGTCAGGCGCTGCAGGCGCGAGATGAAGATCCAGTGCGTGATGTGCACGTCGTTGTGCCCCGTCTCGCGTCTGTCTCCGTTGGTCTCGCTTTCCAAGGCGTCCTCGGGGTGCAGATCAGCCGGGGCAACGCGCGAGCCGTCGGCGTAGACGTGCAGCGCCGCGCGCGCGCCGTCGCCGCGCACCCACACGAGCGAGATGTAGCGGATGTACGGCGCGCCGACGCCGAGGACCTCACGCGCGCCAGGTCGCCGCCGTGGGCCGGCGCGCCGTGCCCGCCGTCGGGGCTCATGACCAGCTGCCGCGTGCGGACGGTCAGCGCGACGCGGCGCACGTGTGCTTCCTTGGGCGCAAGCGAGAACGCCGTCGTCGGGTACAAGATCCCCTCGGCGTTGAACTGTCGGTTGAGCGCGGCGAGGATAGTCCCGGCTTGGTGCGCGCGTCGCGGGTCGTCAGCGCGCCGTCGCGCGGCTGCAGCGGGAAGAATGGAGCCGCCCGGATGTGCACGGGGATACGCTCCAGCGGCGCGGGCACGGAGAAGTTGCCTGCTGCGTCTGCGGTCGCCTCGTCAAAGCTGTACCAGTCGTACCACTTGGTGTAGGGCGCGCCGGGGAGCACGCCGTGTGCAGTCTCGGCGCCGGGCTCCAGCACGGGCGTGACGAGGATGCTGGGTCCGAGCAGGAACTGCGCGTCGACGTCTGCAAGGCGTGGGTCGTCAGGAAACTCCCACCGCAGGTGCGCGCATGACGAGCTCGCCGATCGCGCTGGCGGCGAACATCCAGCTGTAGAGGTACGGCAGCAGGGCGTACCGCACTCCATGGCCGCGATGGTGGCAGCCGAGACGGACAGCCACAGGTACGGCTCCTGCGCGCGCGCGTGCCACGTGTTGTGGTTCCGGTAAAAAGGGGAAGAAGGCGGCGAGGGCCATCCAGCGCGCGCACAGCTCCTCGGTCGTGTCGCCCAGGAAGCCGCGGGCGTCGACGCGGAAATGGGGATCCCGCTCAGCGACGCCTGCAGCGCCTGCGGGATCGACAGGCCATGTACGACCACAGCGCGCTGTTGTCGCCCCCCAGTGCCCGGCATAGTGCCCGCTGCCGGCAAAGGAGGAGCGTGAGATGATGAACGGCCGCTTGCCCGGGTGGCCTCCAGCAGCGCCGCGTACGTCGCCTGCGTCATCTGGAACCCCCACAGATTGTGCACGTCGTACTCGAGCGTGTTGAACTCGTCGCTGTGCGTTGCGTTGGGCGCCATAGTGTGCTTCCGCCAGCGCGCCCCAGATGTTGTTGATCGCGTAGGGTGGGCTGTCAATGTCTCTCTCAGTTGTCGTTCGAAGATGGAACGTCCGCGGCGAAAGGTAGAGAACGATTGGAGGAGCCGCAGCTACCGACGCAAAGGAAGAGACCTCGTTCATGTCGATCCACAAGCCGTCAAAGGGCAGGCCGTCCTTATAGAAGCGGACACCTCGTTGGTCCACCAGTCGGCGGCGCCTTCGCTGAGCCAGTCGGGAAACACGGTGTAGCCGGGCCAGACAGCGCCAATGTAGAGCGAGCCGTCCGGGTTTGCATGAACGCGTTTGACTCGTTGCCGCGGTCAAAGGTCGGGTAAGCATCAGACTTGTTGCCCGGGATGGGGACGTAGATAGCCGCGTCCGTGGATGGGGACATAGTGCATGCCTGCTCGTGCAGCCGGTCGATAAATTGTCTGCCTTGGTCGACCGAGAAATTGTCAGGGTCGGTGGTGAAATCGCGGTAGGCCTGCATGTAGTCGATGTCGCTCCAGACCGTCTCCAGCGGAATTCCAGCCTCGCGAAAGTGAGAGACGACTTCGTCCATGTCGGACCAGCTGGAGTAAACCCCACTTGCTGTGGTGGTAGCCGAGTGTGTAGTACTGGTGCATGGCGGCAGACCGATGTGCGAGCGTGGTGCTGCGGGCGACATCCTTGACGGTAGGTCCGGGAAGAAGGTTAAGTCGAAGCTGCCGCCAAGGGTGCGCCAGGTGACAGACTCGCGTCTCATCAGGACCTCGGTGCGTGCGCGTTGCGAAAGAACAAGCCATGCGTGTAGCTCTTGTACGTTGCAGTACGCCGCGTTTCGTGGCCAAAGGAATGTATTTGAAACGTTGGCCATCGGCACATAGTAGCGAGTGTCATAGTAGATCGGGTGGGTGCCGTAGATGTTCCGATCGACGGTGTCACCGTTGTCCGAGTTCCACATGGTCTTTGTGAAGTTGTCGCCCAGGCGCAGCGGGACGACGGTCTCGCCGAGGCCGTACAGGTTGTACCCGCGCGGCAGAGCGGTCTTGACCTCGAGGAACTGATCCTCAAAGACGATGGAGGTGTTTCTCGTCGTGAACAAGACATCGGAGGTGCTCTTGCGCGTCACCTCGAACCAGAAGCTAGGCTTATTGCCCAGGCCAGCCCGAGGTCGCTGTGCTCGGCTGCGTCGTTGCAGTTGGATCCTTGACGCCGGGCTTGTGGACCCATTCACTCGGGAGGATGAACCAAGTGTAGGTCTCTGCGGGGGACGTGGACCGGGGTGATCTCCACGTTGAGCCTGTCCTCGGCCAAAAAGGTGGCGGTAAAGTTGAGAGCAGAGACGTCGTGGCCGTACACGTCGCACGCTTTGCCTGCCAGCTCCAGTGCGCGGTGATGCCATGGTCCGTATGGCGGAAGCCGGTCGCGGTGTAGCCCGGCAGTGGTCTTGCGCGTCGACCGCGTCCGGGTCAAGGATGTTGGGCAGCACCGCCCGACCTGCTGCGTCGTTGGCAGCATGGGTCTTGAGGGAGCTCAAAGCTGTCGAGGATCATGGAGGCTGAGAGGCTGCTGCGAGATGCCCAGCAGCTGCAGCGTCCAGGTCGCCAGCCCAGGCAGCCCCATTTTTGTGGTGACCTTGAGAAGTGCACACGCTCCAGAGATGCGCTGTGCGAGTCCAGTGTCCAGACAGCCGATTGTCAAGTGAGGAATCTCACATCAAGAAAAGAAGGCCAGCGGCCTCGAGGTGTCGGCTTGACGGAGCTTGCTGCAGGCTGGTTTAAGCGCCCGCGCACGGACGCCACGGTGCATGCACGCATGACTTGCGATCTGCAAAAGCTGATCATATATCCGCTCTGTTCAGCGCGCCGTCGTGTATGGGCACGCGGCAAATACTTCATTACGCTGCACAGAGGAAAAAGCAACCGGTCCAGCTGGAAGCTGGCCCCCGGGAGGCCAGTCCCGGCAAGACGATGCAACCACGCAGATGCAGAAAGACAAGGTCGTGGTTGCATTGAAGCGAGAGCTGCATCACCGCAGCATGCCAGACGGCAGCTGACGTATTCAACCGGGGGACGCCGCGCTGGACGCGTCCGAGGAGGCGCCGAGGGAATGACAAGGTACAGAGGAGGTTTATACATTGGTGTCGTGGACGCGGTCGGGTCTGTGGAGCGGACCGGGTCTGTCGAGGCCGACGGATGGTGCATCGGTGGAGAGAAGGACTGAGCTGGTAGCACGCGCAGGCAGGGGTCATCTGCGCAGGCCCGGAGCTGTGGAGGTTCCTCTGTGGAGGTTCGTTTGCGGAAGAGGCCAGCGGCCGTGGTGGACGCAGCGCACGTGGCCGGTTGGGGGTTCGGCGGACGCGTGAGGCAGGCGTCCGGGATGAGACGCACAGAGCGCAGCTCGCCACGGGAGAATCGTCATGGCGAGCGGCGCGGCGACTTTTTGATCGCGTCTGCTGCCATGGTGCGGCGGCGGAGGAAGAGGAGCAGGAGGCGGCGGCGGCTCACAGGATGCCCGAGTCTTTGAGGGCATTTTGCAGGATCGTCTCCTTGACCGCGGCAAAGACGAGGCGGATGTTCGACGTGTCCGTCGCCTGCCGTCAGGCTTTATGCTGGGTCAGCAGGCGCAGAAGAGCAGGGGGAGAGACAAGACAAACTGGGGTAGAGGTTGAGGTGGCGCGGTTGACCTGGTTGAAGCGCCAGAGAAGATACTTTGCGGCGCGGTTGACGTCGTTGCCCCCGGAGTAGTCGGGAAAGTAATGGCTGAGGGGCGAGCGCTCGAGCTTGGACTTGAACAGGTCGATCTTGTTGAGAAAGAGGATGATGCTGGTGCGCATGAACCAGCGCGAGTTGACAACCGAGTCGAAGAGGACGAGGCTCTCCATCATCCGGTTTTGGGTGGCCTCCTCGAGCAGGACTGGTCGTACTCGCTGAGCGCGACGCAGAAGATGATGGAGGTGACGTTTTCGAAGCAGTGGATCCACTTTTTGCGCTCGCTGCGCTGCCCGCCCACGTCGAACATGCTTCCGTGGTTGTCAGTCATGGGCGTTGCAGGAAGAGAGAAGGAAGAACAGACTGTATGCTGAGCTGGCCCATGGTGAATCTGGTCTCGTAGATGCCGGTGGGCTTTGTGCGGCGCGGAGCACGTCTGGCTCCGTCGGCACGTAGCCAGCCGAGGCTATCCGCTTGACCTCGTCAAAGAAGCTGCCCGATTTTTTAGTAAGTGGAGGGCGGACAAGGAAAAGGAGAGACGGACTAGGGGCCGAGTCCATGAGGTAAAACTCGCTTGGTGCTGCAGGACGGAAGAGACGCAGGGGTCTTTCCACAGGGCGCTGACGGCGTCGCCGACGCGCTCGTCGAGCTCCGACTGCGGGTCCGGGTCGACGGTGTAGTCCATGAGAAAGTCGCAGTGGGCCTCGTTGCCGGGCAGCTCCGGCTTGATCTCAAACTGCTTGAGGGCGGCGACGAGGGCCTTTGCGCAGTCGAGCAGGTTCTTGTAGATGGTAAGGCGGTAGAGGGCCAGCTCATCGCGCTGGTAGCCGCCCTGGTGGATGATCTTCATCTGCTTGACGATGGTCGACTTGCCGCTCTCGCCCGAGCCTGTTCCTGGGGTTAATCGCTGTTTGTTGTAATTGTATAGCAAGAGAACGCACCGAGGAGCAAGATCTTGCACTCCTTGCGCAGCCGTTTTCGAGTCCTCGTCGAGCGTGCGGTCGAATGGCGTTGCTGCGCTTCTTGGCGTCGCCATCGTCCGACGGGTGCTGCCGCAGTTGCCCATCGCGGCGGCGGGCGGCGGTGAGGGCTACGCTGTCCGTGACGCCGTCCGCGACGCTTGCTGTGATGCCGTCCGCGACGCTGGCCGTGACGCTGGACGTGACGCTGTCCCGTATCGCGGTCCGTGGAGCGAGGGTTGCAGCGTGCGAGCGCGCGCGCGCGTATAGGCGTGGGAGAGCCCCGGCGAGATTCGCCCTCGCCCGGGGGTGTGCGGTCGCGCGGCGCGCTGTCTGTGCACGTGCGGCCACTCGCCGCCCTGGTCTCTTCGGTGAGCGGGCGCGAGGCAGCGACAGAGGCGGTGCGGGTGGGCGTGTGCGGAGCGAGAAAGACAGAGAGAGAGAGAAAGAGACAAGCAAAGGGCAAGTTGGTCGGCTGGCGATGATGCCGACGGCGTTTGCGAGCAGCAAGGCGGCCTCGTGCGGAGCGAGTTGACTGCGTTAGCTTCTGGCCGCAGGCGTGCAGCGTGCAGCGTTCAGTGCAAGGGAGATCCAGAGCGCAGCGTTCAGCACAAGGAAAGTTCAGAAGGCGCGGCAGCGTGCCCTGTACTCTTCCTGTCGTCCTGTACCGAGCGCGATGAAGTGCAAGAAAAGAGAGGCGCGCGTCTGCGTAGAAGCCGCGCGCTATACCACCGTGTTTCGTGCCACCAGGCCGGCACAGCAGACCGGCACAGGCACAGCAGACCGGCACAGGCACAGCAAGGTCTTGGGGGCTGCTGCACCTACTCACTACGATACACTACTGGCGGCAGAGCACGTACAGCGCTGCGCTGCTGCGACATGCTACCGTCGAGCACCGGCAGCCTGCGCTGACGCGCGACAAACAAGACGCGCACGCCGCCCGGCCGTGACGGGGCCTCGTGCGCCGGCTGTTTCACAGCTGCTGCGCTGCGCTGCGCTCACGTGCACCGGCGCGCGATCGCCGACCGCGCCTTGCCGACGGAGCCGGCCCAGACGCCCCGATCGATTCGCGTGCTCGTCGAGGCGTAAATGGCACCGCAGAGCCGTGACAGCTCCCAGGCTGGAGGCGAGGCAGGCCTGCAAGGGGAAATAGCGCGGCAACGTGGGCGGGCGCGCAATGACGACGCCGGCACGCCAGCGCACGCCAGCAGCGCCTGCAGTTTTAACCGCTCATTTTACGCTTCATTGCCTGCGCCGCCCGCTAGCCCGCATCCAGGCACCGATCGTGACAGCCGCCCGCCTCTCCGCCGCCAAGCTCGCCCGCCCGCCGTCGGCCTCGCCGCCGCCGCCTTCCCCTCCACTGCTCCAGGCCGCTGCCCTGGACCTGCCTTGGAGCCGCCTTGTCAGCCTCCAGCTGGGCCGCCCCGGCTTCTTCCTCTCTGCCGCCGCGCGAGGCCGTTCGCCGTGGGGTGGAGAGCTTGAGAGTCGGGGTGGGACGGCCAGGCTCGTCGGACTGGCCTCCGGCGGCCAGCTTCCAGCTGGACCGGCTGTTTTTGCTCACGGCGGCCGTGCAGCCACCTGCATGACGCACTAGATATGTGATGCTCGTGATCGCAGACCGGCTCACGTGCTTGCGTCTGAGCTTGATGCGATACGTGCGTGAACCGAAGGCGCCGCAAGGGCGTATGCATGGCCTTCTATCGATCGAAGTACTCAGTGGCCATCGTCGGCGGTGCCGGGTCTCGCCGGGAGACGAAAGCAGCCGGTCCAGCTGGAAGCTGGCCGCCGGAGCCCGTCCGACGGGAGACGCTGCCACACGCCAGCCGAGACTACTGCAGCCCGAGGAGCGGGCCGAGCAGAGAAAGAGCAGCAAAGAGGTCGTTGTCGAGGCGGCGGCGGGCGACGAGCTGCAGGTTGATCGGGGCGTTGTCAAAGTTGGTGGCTGCCCAGAGCTCGCGGACGCGGGCGCACGTGTCGCTGAGCGGCTGTGGTGGGCGTCGGCGTAGGGCTCGGCGGCGCGGGCGCGCACGGGCGTGGGGAAGACGGCGCCGGGGCAGTCGAGGATGTTCCACAGGGCCGTGTAGTTCCAGAAGAAGGCTGTGTCGTGCGCGCTGGCGGGGCCGACAAAGGCCGGGCAGAGGACGACGTCGACGTCTTGCGCGAGCCAGTGCGCGGCGGCCTCGCGCCGGATGCGGTCGCGCATTACGCGCAGCCTCAAAAGCGTGGCCAGGTCCTGCACGCGGTTGTCGGGCCGGCTGAAGACGTGCTCCATCAGCGGCGGCACCGGCTCGCCGGCTGCTGCGGCTGCGGCCAGCACTTCGGTGCCCGCGTCCGGCCAGATCAGCTGCGCGTACACGTCCATCACCGCGGCCGTGTTCTTGAAGGTGAAGTCCTTGACCACGACCGCGTCGCTGGCTGCGAGCTGCTCGACGGCCCACTGCAACGCGCGCGTCACCGGCGGCTGCGGCTGGATCATGCCGTCGTTCCACATGACGCCCACCTTGAAGAGGACGGCGGACTGCGCCGAGGAGACCGGTCCAGGGAGTTGGGGGCACGGCTGGGTCCAGCAGGTGCGGCTCGAATCCGCTCAGCGCGCGCATGAACAGGTCCAGTCCTCGAGCGCGACAGCCATGGGGCCCGCGGAGCCAAAGATGTTCATCTCGGCCGCCATGCCCTTGGGCCCGGCCAGGCCCTGCGCCGGCACCGTCCAGTGCGGTCGGCTTGAAGCCGTAGATGCCGCAAAACGCGGCCGGCCCGCGGATGCTGCCGCCAATGTCTGTCCCGATGCCGAGCACGCTCCCGCGCAGCGCGATCAGGGCCCCCTCGCCGCGCTCGAGCCGCCACTCGACAGCGACGTGTTGTGCGGGTTCAGGCAGCGGCCCCACGTCGAGACCGTCTCGAGCAGCATCACGGCAAAGGGCTGCGCCGTCTTGCAGTAGAACACCGCTCCGGCGCGGCGCAGCAGGCCCGTCACCATGCAGTCTTCATCGTCGCGCACGACGCTGGCAATCACGCCGAAGCTGGACTTGCGCCCTGCCAGCGGGATGTGCTCCTTGATGCTGACCGGCACCCCGTGCAGCGGGCCGACTGTTTTGCCTGTTCGATGCTGGTGCTCGTCCAAAGCGCGCGCCTGCACCAGCGCCTCGTCCAGGAACCAGTCCGTCAGGCAGTTGGTCAGCTGGTGGGCAATGGCTGCGCGCCGCGCAAACGCCGTCGCCACCTGCACCGCGGTGAGCTTGCGCTGTGCGACCGCCTGCGCCAGCCCCGTCGCCGTGTACCGCTCCGTGATCTGCAGCTCCTCCTCCGTGAGCAGTCCCCCACGACGCGGGATCCCCGTCACGTCGAGCGGGACCGCACCTTCGAACAGCTCGTCTGGCAGACGCAGATCAGCCGGCACCTTGCCCGCCAGCTCTTTCCAGCAGCGCCCGCCGCGCCGCCTCAAACGCCTCCCCTCCGCGCAGCACCGGCTTCGGATCGAGCACTTTGAGCGCGGCCATCTTCCCTGCTGAGTCCGCGTCGGGCGATGATAGCGGCAGCTCCATCGCGGCAGCTGCCGCTGTGATAAAGCACACGCAGCAGCCACGTCGTGCAAGCAGGCTTGCCCAATCCAGCAATCGCAACATCCTTGCGCTCCTCGCTCCTTCCCCGCCAAGCTGTTGGCTTCTCTGCGGCGTGCTTTGGAACAGTCAGGTGACGTTTGTTTCTCGACGTGCTTGACAGGAGGGGAGGTGGGGACTAGCGGTCGGGGCGGGCCCTCCGGCGGCCAGCTTCCAGCTGGACCGGCTGTTTTTGGCTCGGCTTTCCACGGCCAGTTTCTTCAAAGGCTGTCGTGTTTCTACAGTATGTACGTGCGGGTGTCGCAGGAGCACAAGTCAGAAAGGAGGACAACCACTCCGGACGTGGAACAGGGGACATTAGCCATTGGACGACTGACGACGCCGACCTGGCACATTGATTGCCGCACGCGGAAATCCTCGATCGGATGAATCAAGAAGTGTAACCCTTTGCGCCGGGCGCGTCCTGGTCCTTGACGAGGTCCGCGAGCAGGGCGCGGAAGCGCTCCTTGCCGGCCGGAGCGGCCGAAGCCTTTGCCGTGCCGCGCACGTCGACCAGCTTGGCGATGCGCTCCCAGCTGGTGCCCGCCGCTGGTCGTGTCCTCGCGCTTGGCCAGAAAGTCCTCAGCCTCGCGCCGCGTCTGCTTCAGGCTGCGCTCCTTCTTGTCGTTGTAGTTGTTGTAAAAGTCGTCCACCGCCTCCTGCGCCGCCTTGACCGTCTCCGCCTTGCGCGTCTCTGCCACCTCCTCGCGCTTGCTGATCTCCGCCTGCCGCTGCTCGCGCCACGCTTTGATCACGTCCGGCTCCTCCCCGTCGTCAAACGCCGCTGCTCCGCCCGTGATCGTCCCCCCCGGTGCCACCCGCTTCTCCGTAGTCAGTACCCTTTGCCTGTCTTGAGAGAAAACGCAGAGGAACGAACCTCGTTGCTGGTGTCGACGGCGGGAAACTGCTCTGGAAGCGGGTCACGTCGTCGCCGTGGCCGCCGTTGGCTGGGCCGGACGCCAGCAGCTCATCGCCGTCCTCGCCTGCTGCCAGGCTGTCGTCCGCGGTCGTAAACCTGCTGCGCGTCTTCGCCGAGCGCTGCCCGCTCGCGCGCCAGGAAATCCGACGAGTCGCCGTCGCCGCCGCCGAGCAGGTCGTTCCCGCCGGCGCCTGTTTGCGTGATCAGTACTGTTCGTGCTGTCATTGCGTCAGGAGAGAGAGGCGCCGCGAGCGCGCGCACCTTGGTCAAGGTCCTCGATCGAAGGGAACCGGTCCGCCATGATTTCGTGATTTGTTGATCTCAGTAATCCTGCACTTCTCTCTTCTCAAAGGTCAAGAGTGCACGTGTACTGCAGAGGCAAGCAGGGCTCAGAGAAGCAAACGGGCGGGCCGTGAGATCGACGAGGTTGTGGTCGTCTTCACCTCCGCCGTTGCCAGCCAACCACGCGTCACTCGACGGCCACTGCAGCTCACCTCCAAAGCTGTCCGCGTGCGTGCGCGCGCTCTCTCTTCCAACAGCGAATCTTCATAAACATGGCGTACCCGGAGGATAAGATCCGCTCGCGGCTGTCCGCGCTCAACGAGACCCAGAGAGCATCGTGCGCATGGCGCAGGACATTATGTTCTGGCGCAAGTACGCCGACCGCACGGCCACCATCTGGCTCGAGCGCATGAAAGACTCGGGCGCAGCCAAGCGCCTGACGCTCCTCTACCTCGCCAATGGTTTGTTTTCCGTTGTTCGTTCTCAAGAGACCTCGAAAGACTAATGCGACAGATGATGAACAGAAGTCGTGCAGCAGTCCAAGATGCGCAAGCGGGAACGACTTTCTGATCGCCCCTTCTCCCCCGTACGTGTCCTCTTCCCCTCCAACAGCGACAGCTACTAACAAAGACAGATCATCATCGATGCGACGACGGCGGCGTACAAGATCGCGTCGGGCGAGACGCAAAACAGGATCCGGCGCGTGGTCGAGGTCTGGCGGCAGCGCGGCATCTTCGATACCAGCATCCAGGACGCCATGGAAGCCCGCATGGACGAGGTCGACAAGGCGGCCACATCGGGGCGGCGCAAACGCTGATGGGCGGCTCACTTTTTCTCTGGCGCTTCCTCCACGTCCAATGTGCCCTCGGAGCTGTCGAGCCTGGTCAAGGCGCACGAGGAGCTGTCAAAGCCGCACTCGCCGCCACGCCGGCAACAAAGACAGCAGAGACCGAATACGCGGCCACGACGGACCCGGCCCGCGCCACGCCCTCGCCGCCGGTGCACGCGCAGCAGTTGGGCGCCCTCGTCCGCCACCTGTCAGACGCCGAGGCCGCCGTGTCGCGCAGCCTCGACGCCCGCCGGACCATCTTTGCCGAGCTCGAGAAGCTCCTGTCCGCTCAGCGTGCCGCCATACCGGACCTCGAAG
This sequence comes from Lumnitzera racemosa, assembly GCA_024138005.1. Classification (NCBI taxonomy): domain Eukaryota; kingdom Viridiplantae; phylum Streptophyta; class Magnoliopsida; order Myrtales; family Combretaceae; genus Lumnitzera; species Lumnitzera racemosa. Next base: position 14,217 of record JAMXBC010000191.1, read on the forward strand.
CGCAGCGCGACGAGCTGGCCCGCCGCAAGGCCGCCATGTCCGCGCGCCACCGCGACATTGAGGACCAGATCATGCAGGGCCTGCCGCCGCCGACGGTATGGCCGACGACGAGGATGCTGACGGCGCTGCGTACGGCACGCGCGAGGAGAGCCGGCCGGAAGAGGAGCCGCTCACGCCGCCCCAGTCGGTCCTTTACTCCGCCCGAGCCGACGCTGGACGAGCGCGCAGCTTTGGATGAGCATGCGGCACTGCCCGAGCGGTCCGCTCAGAACGGCCACGGTGGAAAGCCCAATCTTCCCTTTCCTCCGACGGCGACGGCGACGGCGACGAGAATGGCAAAGACGACGACGAGGAAGGGTACAATCCCTTTGCGCCCACGCCGCGCAGCAACAGCACTCGACGCCCGGCGTCGAAAAGGAACAGACGACGCGCGCCCGGGCAAGCGCGGCGCTCCTCCAGCCGGCCACACGGCGGCCAAGCGGCGCAAGGCCGAGGCCGACGACAGCATCCCGGGGCTCGCGCACGGCGACTCGCTCGACGAGCTGGACGCCGACGTGCTCGGCATGCTGCAGTGAGCCCTTTCTATTCCATCTCGCGCTCAGAGCCAAATGTACTTTTTACACGCTACTTCACGACCCCTGCTCCAGCAGGTTGCGGCGCATCGTCTCACGTCCGCGACAGACAGCCCGCACACGCGCGCAAAGTATCCCGCCGCGCCGCCGTACTTCCGTCCGCACATGCTGCAGCGTGAGTAGCATCGCCTCGCGTCGCGCCGACATGGCGTGCCGCACCCGCACCTTTGCCTCTTCGTATTCCTTCTCGCTGTCAGCCTTCCTACACAAGCAGCCCAGACAACACAAGCAGACGACACGATCAACTGACCACCCCGTGAACATGGGCCCGCGCGCAGCCCGCTCGATGATCCCCCTCCGCCAGCCCGGACGCCCGCACGCCCAGCTCCGTCAGGTGGTACTCGTCCGCGACCTGCTCGTCCGGCACGCCCGCCAGGCTCAGCAGCAGCGCCACCACCACTCCCGCCGGTCCTTGCCCGCGCTGCAGTGCACCACCAGCGGTGCCTCCGGCCGGTCGCGCACGTGCGCCGCAATCCGCGTGTACGCCGGGTCGCCGTGCGCCAAAATGTCGCTGTACGCCCGCGCAAACGACTGCTTTCGTCAGCGGGCTCGTCTGAGGCTGTCCGAGAGCGGGAGACCAGCGTCCTCGTCCGAACGGGCCTCCGGCGGCCAGCTTCCAGCTGGACCGGCTGTCTTGGTCACCCGTGCGGACGGCCGGCTTGGAGGGCCGCTCGCTCGCTGCTAGACGCGGCTCGTCAGGGTGGCCAAGACAGCCGGTCCAGCTGGAAGCTGGCCGCCGGAGCCCGTCGGGCGGCCGCACTCTCCCCACACGGATTCAGCCAGGGATGCACGGCGAACGCACCTGGGCGGTGCCGGTGAAGTAGTCGTTGTACCTGCTGGCGATGGCGGCGGGGTCGTACTCGTGGTCAGCGAAGACGGGGTTGAAGACGAGCTCGACGCCGCGGGCGGCCAGCGGGGCCATGCCGCGGTCGGCCATGGCGGGCACGCCGGCGAGGGCGTCGGCGCGCTTGCGGACCTCGGGCGCGCTGCGCAGGTCGAAGACGGTCTTGACGCGCAGCGTGTCGGCGAGCGCGTCGCGGCCCGCGGGCGTGACGAACGTCGTCTCGGCGCAGCGGAACAGGTAGCCTGCTCGGACGCGAGCGCCACTTGAGGTCACCCTGCGCGCCGGCGTCGCGGAAGTTGTGATGCCCTCGACCGGCACCACGGTGGCGACGGGAGGGCACGCTCGGGTCTGGCGGGCCGGGGATGAGCACCGCGCGCGCCTCGTCCTGCGAGGCCATCTTTGGTTCTTCTCTAAGATCTACTGTACTGTGCTGTACTGTGGTGCACTGGGGAAACGAGGACGTTGAAGAGCAGTGCGAAAGAGACGTCTTTGGGAGTGCTTGTTCACCCCGCGCGCGCGCGCAGAGACTACATATGCAACCGTGATGTGCAGGCGCCAGCCGGTCGAGAAAGACAGAGAGACGCCTTGACGCCTTGTTTTCTTCTGCGCTGTACAGCATTCAAAGCGCGGCGCCGAGGACTGCTGCCTGGAAACGCGCCGACGAATGAAAAGAGAGACCCGTCCGCCAAGGCTGCCGTCGCTGCTCCGTTGGCGAAAAGGAAGCGCGGTGACTGAGAAAAGAAACCGATAAGAGTACAGGTTGTAGAGCCAACGGTCGTGAGCGTCGTCATGTCAGAGAAGAATGAGATAGTTGGAGGGGGCGATGCCCATCTCGCCGTTGGCCTTGCGGGCCTGCCACCAGCGGCCGCTGACGTCCGAGACCTCGAGGATCTCGTGCTTGGAGAAGCTGATCTCGTTCGGGTCCTCCGTGTTCGCGTCGTACGAGTAGATGGCGCGCGCCTTGAACGGGTAATCCGTCGGCGGCGGCACCTCCGAGTCGCCGTTGGTCGGGCCCGAGTAGCCGGTCGTGGGCGGGTTGGTGGTGTGGTGGTCCGCGCTGCCGGGGCTGTACGGCGACACGATCGAGTGCTGGTTGCTGGCGCCGAGGTACTGCGACTGCGCTCCGTCTGATGGGCGTGCGTCGTCCTGGTGCGCGACCGGGGAGGTGGCCTCAAACCCAGGCAGGTGGCCCGCCTGGTGGCCGGTCTGATACCCGGCCGCGTCTGCTGCGCGGTTGGTGCTGCACCGTGTTGTTGAGAAAGGAGTGGTCGGCGTGGTCGTAGCCGCGCCGCCGTTGAGCATGTGCGGCGACGGGCGCTCCTCCATGCTCTGGTGCAGCGCAAACGAGTCGATAAACCGGCGCGGCGACGCCGACGGTTGCGAGCCAAAGTAGAAGATCCAGATGATTTCCACGATCGAAACAGGATGAAGCCAGCCGCGCCCGCCTCGGCCCCGCCGTTTTTTCCCAGTAGATGATCGAGTTTGTCGACGAGATGGTCAGGAACAGCCCGCACGACAGGAACCCCGTGGCCTTTCTTCTCTGTCAGTCCTTTGCTCGGTCACTAGATGGACAGCCGGGACTCACGGCGACGTGGTAGGTGTAGACGGCGTCGCCGGCAAACATGCACGAGACGCCAATGACACTCAGCAGGGTGTAGGCGACGGCCCACCAGCTGTAGTTGGGAAAGGTCTTGTTGATCGTGGCGATGACGCCGCCGACAAACAGGATGACCCAGGCCAGGATCGCAATGGAGATGGTCGCCAGCGCGAAAGGGTCGCCGACGAGGCGGTCGACGCTGAGCGCGCGGCGCTCTGCCGGCCTCGAATATCGCATGGCGCCTTCTTTGACGACGGACGATGATTTCGAGTTTCCAAACGGCGGCATCCTCTGGCGCGCACGCTCGCCGGGGTGCGCCTGCTGCTGCCCGCCGCGCGGAAGCGCTATCCGCTGGGGGAGGCGATCGCTTTCGTTTGCGCTGCCTTTGTGGACGGTCTTTGGCTGAGAAATGGGAAAGGACTAGTTGGCGCTGGCGTTGGGCGTCGGCGGTCGGACACAAGGAGCGTCTGTCTGTCCAGTCGCAGTATGAAAGGAACGGATGGGGAGAAGGTCAAGGAAAGAGAGACAGTGTGGAAAGTCGAGGCGGCGTTCTCGGTGGGAGGTGGCAGTCGCAAACAGAACAAGCACGCGAGCGAGCGAGCCAGCCCAGTCAACCAGTTAAAAAGGTGTCGTTTGCGGAGAGGAAAGAGGAGAGAGGGAGGGGGCGGAAGAAGAGAGGCGCCTTCACGCCCTGACGCTCGCAAAAGGGATCACCGTCTACATGCAAGGAGAATCCATCATCGCCAGCACCCAAAGGGGAGTATATCACCACCACTACAGCCGTGCATCGGCGCGCATGCACGATGCACAGTCCCGACGTGAGCAACGGCGACGGCCGGGAGCAGCGGCGGCCGGGAGCAGCGACGGCAGCAGCGACGGCAGCACAGCGCGACAGGCACCGTGGAAACATCCAAGGCGCGCATCCAAGGCGCGCGCGTCTAAAGAAAGCGCGGCGCGTAGTAGCACATCGACCAAGAGGCGCAGGGGTTCGCTAGCACCGAGCAGCCAAGGTGCCGGAAAGGGGGGGCCGTCTGCAGTCCTACTATTGCTGTACTGTACGGTGCCTCTAGCCGCAGAGCAAGACTCGGTCCGTCGAGCAAGTCCCCCCCCTGGCTTTCTGCTCGGACGGCATTCCGCGCAGGAAGACTCTCTCCTGGAAGAAAAAATCACCTCCTGGACGGCACGGCGGCAGAGGACAGCCGGCCGACCCTCGCACGGCCGTGACACAGGCGCTGGCTCCGCCGGCGCCGGCGGCTGGCCATTGGACTACGCGCGGCCGCCGTTGGGGAGGCTCTGTTTCGGGGCGAGGCGGCGCGAGGGCGGCGCACGGCAAGACGGGATGCTCGGAGCCTGTTAATTTCAACAGAACGCGCCGTGATCGACCGGCCCGCACGTCGAGGCCCGCCTAGTCTTCTTCCTCTCGCTCTCTCCCGAACGCGGCAGAGAGGCGCCCTTTTCGAGCCCTTTCCGACCCCTGGCCGTGCATGACTTGACAGGGATCCCGGTCATGTGATGCAGCCTCCTCTGTCGGACCGCTACGGACATGGCCTTTCATCGGTCTTGCTCAACGACTGGACTTCTGCTCCAGCCATGAACCAGGAGGTCCGCCCGCCGTGACACAACATGGCGGCGGTGGTACGCGTACGAGCAGCTGTGGTGCTGGGAGCCACACTACTACCACTACATACGATGGGGGCTGCCGGCTTGGCTCCCACGTGGCGCCGTCTAATAGTCACAGCCAGCCACGTTGCTCGGCACATCTCCTCTCGTGGCGTCTGGCGTCTGTCGCATCTTCAGAGAGACATCTGCCGTGAGTGCAGGGCCAGGCTGGACGATGCCGACCGCGGGCCGGTTCGCCGCGAGTGCCGCGTTCCCCGGCGACGTCCCGTGGCGGACATTCCGCGGCTGTCGCTCGGCAAGCTGGAAGCCGAGTCGGGCGACGAAGCCGAGCGCCTCTTTGATGCCTGCCGAGACCACGGCTTCTTCCTGCTCGACCTTGAGGATTCTCTCTCGACAGTCGGCGCAGAGTTGATCAAAGACGCTGACGCCGTCTTCGACACGAGCCAGGCGACGTTTGCCCTAGCCAACGACGAACTGCGCCAGTTCGAGTACAATCCTCCGCGCGGGCCTCGTCGGCTACAAGAGCGCAGGGCTGCTCAAGACAGACGACGGCAAGTATGACGCGACCGAGATGTTCTCCCTCAGCCAGGACGATTTTGTCGCGAGAGCCCACGATCCGCTGCAGACGCACCCGCAGACGATCGAGGCCAGCAGACAGCAGGTCACTGCCTTCCTGCAGCATGCAGCGAGCGTCGTCGCCACGCTGTTGAAGGTGCTGGACGCCAAGCTCGGCCTGCCGCTGGGCACGCTGCCCTCGCGCTGCGCTGCCCGACCGCCTGTCGGAAACGTCCGCTGCGGCTGCTCGCCACGCGGCCGGTGCCAGACGAAGCGCGCATCACGCTCGGCGGGCACACGGACATTGGCTGGTCACGCTGCTGTTCAACGTTGTCGGCGGGCTGCAGATCTTGCCGGCGGCGAGCGACAACGTGGCTGGAAACTGGCGCTACGTGCGCCCGCAGCCCGGCTGCGCGATTGTCAACCTCGGCGACACGCTCGTCGAGTGGACCGGCGGCGTTGTGCGGAGCGCGCTGCACCGCGTCGTCCGCCCTCCCGGCGCTCAAGCTGCCGAGACGCGCTACAGCCTCGCGTACCTGGTCCGCCCTGCGCGCGACTGCACCATGCGCCGGCTGCTGGGGGGGTCCATCCCTGCGCTCGGGAAGGACGAGCAGCCCGACGACACGCCGGTCAGCGAGTGGGCGCAGCTACGTGCCCGCCAGATCCGCAACGGCGTCCTGCGTCCGCGCACCAACGGCGGGCGCTCTCTGGTTGTTGTTCCACCCGCTTCGTGATCAGTCAGTCTTGCCGTCTGTTCCTTCTTGTACGTCTACTATGATGATCACTTGCAAGTTGGCGATGATCATGTACATGTCGACAAGATGGTGGTCGTTACTTTCAAGACGATGAGAGGAAGTTCAGCGTGAGTCGAGATGCTGGTGTTCATTACTGTATGAAGAGGCTTCAAAGGATGATGCACAAAGATGGCGCTGCCTTTCCAAACGCCGGCTGTCCGTGGAGAGTAACAACAAAGGCTCACGCCTTGGCAGAAGCAGAGTTGAGGGCGGCGGCAGAGTCGGGCGCGGGCGCCGGCCAGCTGTACTCGGGCAGGACAAAGGACTCCTTGGAAAAGGACGAGGGCGACAGCTTGCTGAGGACGGGGAACAGCATGCCGGCCATCCACGCGACCGAGTGCTGGATGCTGATGCCGAGCTTGGTCTGCGGGTTGACCATCTGGATCATGCTGGTCGAGACCTTGCCCTCCTTTTCGCGGTAGGGCATCATGATCTCCTCGTAGCGGAGCAGGGCGGACTCTACGGTCTTCCCGAGCGCACCGCCTCCTGCAGCTCGCCGGCGAGGATGTACGCGCCCATGACGGCCATGGTGGTGCCCATGCCGGTCATGAAGGTCGGGCAGTAGGCCGCGTCGCCGACGCCGACGACGCGCCCGGCGTGCCACGACTTCATGTTGACCTGCGACGTCGGCGAGCCGTAGAAATCCTCGGCGTCCTGCATGCCGTCGATGATCTTGTCCGTGATCCAGCCGCTGCCGCGCAGCTCCTCGCTCATCACCTTCTTGTACTCGCCCATGCCGCCGCGGAAGGCGGCCTCGAGCTTGTCGCGCAGCTCCGTCTTCTCTCTCCGGCACGACAACCACCATGTTGGCGCGCGTCTTGCCGCCGGGTCCGGCCGGACGAGGAACATGTGCCCGCCCGGCGCGTTGTACCACTTGGCGTACCCGTCGTCGTCCAGCAGGTTCTCGTCGATGGTGGCGAATGCGGCGTACATGCCGAGCGGGCGCACCACGTCGCGCGTGCGCACGTCGAATGCCATGTTGCGCACCGGCGACCCGACCCCGTCAGCCGCGACCACCAGGTCGTAACGCGAGTGGTCTTCCGGCACGGGCTCGGCAAACTCGACGTCGACGCCGGCCTCGTCCTGCTTCATCGCGGTCACGCGGTTGCCAAACAGCCACCGGATCGCGTTGTCCTTGCGCAGCTCCTCGTAGAAGACGTCGACCAGCTCGCCGCGGAAGATCTCCATCTCCGCCGTGAACGCGGTCTCCTCGTGGTCCTTGGCCGCGCCAAACTTGGCCAGCACGCGGCCGGACGACTTGACAACGGCCATGCCGTTCTCCTTGGTGCACCGGTCCAGCACCGCCTGCTCGAGCCCCATCATGCGCAGGATGTGCACGCCCGCCTGCCGGATGTCGATGCTCTGGCCCGTCTTCTGCAGCTCCGGGCTCCGTTCGATGATCGTCACCTCGAAGCCGGCCCGCCGCGCCCAGTACGCGAACGGCAGGCCTGCCGGCCCGCGCCGCTCACCAGCACCTCAGGGTCTGAGTCGCCATCTCTCTGCTGTTCAGGTGATGCTGGCGAATTGTCCAGGTGTTGATGGAACCTCCAGGTGTTGTAGATCCTCGAGAGTAGGTCCGGATGAATGCTCCGGCTCCCAGGTACAAGTAGTGATGTTCTTGCAATGACTGCGGTCACTGTCGAGAGTGGTGATGCTTGTGATGTTGAACTTTTCTCTCATTCGAGCAGCAGAGACGCAGCTCAGCTATATACGCACTCGCCGTCGCAGTATACAAAGATCAAGCCCGTGTCAATGCACGCCGTCATGGACGCCGTCATGGCGACGCGGATTATTGCCGTGGCGGCATATTCACGCGGGCGTGCGAGGGCGGATTCTGAAAGCGGAGTCTGCGCCCAGCCCGTGCTCGATCGGGGGCCGCCGCCCCGATGCCCGCGCTCTGGTATTCTCAGCCATGACGGCGCCACCATCCTGAAGAAGCGCTCTGTTTACTACATGCCTGCCGCGACCTTGACCTGATCGCTGCCGTCGACAATGGCGTCGACCGTCCCGTGGCTCGCGAGTGTGCACTGCTACTGTATCTCGCGGCTGGCGGCTTGTCCTGGCCCCCGTTCGCGTGTCACTCCACGGTCGAGTCTATCTTTCTCGCTGTCACGACGCGAGGCCGTGACTCCTCGATAGACTGGCAGTTCGTATGCTCGGACAGCAGAGGATCACACAGCAACAGGCCGCCGCACCGGCCCGTAAGACCGGCCACGAAAAGCTCAACGAGCCAATGGCGCGGCGGGCTGCGCAGGCTCAAACGCCAAGCTCTACAGTATGTTGGCGGGTAAGCCAGCGAGCAGCCCCTGCTGCGGCAATGATCGACCGCCAAACGCCGTCCGTCGAAGCTGGCGCTCCTGGCCGTGCTACGTCGAGACTGACTATTCAGCCTCCGGCGCACGCCTTGACGCAGAATCAAAGTGCGCGTGCCCTGAGCTGCTCCGCGCTCGAGTGTACACTGCACAAAGAGCCACGTTGCGGTCCTCGTCTGCAGACGTGACTCACGCTGGCTCCCTGCGATCTCCGACGACGCCATCAGCAAGCCACAAAGCCCTGGCACTGACTGACTTTCTGCTAGCCTGGAACCTCGTGGCCCCCCCGGCCGAGACAAGCCTCCGGCGTCCTGCAGCGTGCCACTGCTGATCGTGACTCGGCCGAATTGGCTACTATCATTGTCCTCGCCGAGGGACATCAGACTACCACTTGTGGAGCCCGACAGAAAGACCGATCATCTCCGGCAATCGCCTCTGGTCATACCATAATTGTAGTGTCTTCTCTCGGTGATAGCATCTCCTGCCCACGTGGCGGAAACGAGCATCAGATGTGTCGTGCCGCACGGGTCCCTGCACCCTCGGACGTAACGAGCACAGGCCCAAGGAGAGCGCAGTCGTGATCCAGACACTAAGAGAGGGACAACAGCAGATCACAGGCCCTGCTGGGCGCGGGCGGCAGCGGCCTCGCGCCGGCGAACCGCAACCTCGACCGCGCGCAGTCGCTCCTCGGCCGCGGCCCACGCGCTGCTGTCGTCCAGCACGCGCGACTGATACCACTCGGCCAGCAACGCCGCGGTCGCGGCCCGCAGCTGCTGCACGCGCGCCGCCTGCTCCGCCTGCACCGCCTGCGCCTGCGCCAGCTGCGGCACCAGCCCGATCAGGTGCGTCAGCGCGCCCGCGTCCGGCAGGCTCTGGTCGTGCAGCGTGTCCAGCTGCGAGCGCAGGCCCAGCAGCGCCGAGTGCGACGCCAGCACCGCCGTCGCCTTGTCTGCTGCTTCTGCCGCACTCGGCGCCTCGGCCAGGGGCTGCAGCAGCTCCGGCGCCCGTCCGTCTGTCTCCATCAGCTCTTCGCTGGTCAAACGTGGTGAGATGCAGCACTTACACAGTCGCAGGAGGTCGGCGGCGCCGGCAGACTTGCGAGACAGCTCGCCCAGTCGCTGCTCCAGTCGATCCAGACGCACAGACGCCGATGCTGTGCTCGTCTGCTCCTCGTGCGTGTCCTCGTTGCCCAGCACTGCCAGCTCCACACGTGCCACGCGGTGCTCCAGCAGTGCGATCGGATCCAGCAGCGCCTCTGCATCTTGGCTTTTCAAGATGCTAGCCGCAGTCCATCCAGTCTCCAGTCCAGGTCGTGATGATCACCGAAAGACAAAAGAACGTAAAAGAAGCTGTGGCGCTCACGATGGCCTCTCCTCCTGCAGAGAGCCTCTCGCCGTTCTCCAGTCACTATTCATAGCAGAGGCCCCTGAACGCGGAGGCGTTATACTGGCTCGACAGCACTAGAAAACAAGGCACGCGAGCCTGTTCTCGTCTGGGCGTCGGGGCGGGCGGCCGGCTGAACTGCGCCCCGTTACGTATCGCCAGAGCGCGCCGCGTGAGCAGCCATCGTGGCCTACAGCGACGAGCAAATCTCGCCCTTTGCGCTTCCTCGGACTCCCACAGCGCGGTGCAGAGACCTGTCGCTCGTTCAGGCTGCCCGCGACTTGTCACTCGAGAGCGCGCGCACTCTGCGCCTGCTGCCGCGCCCTCCGCCGTGCCCGCCCACCCGACGCCGCGCCTCAACATGGCTGCACAGGGCCACGCCGCGGGCGGGCCCGCCGCCTCGGTGCGCTCGCCGAGTGTCGCGTCCTCCATCCGCTCCAAGTGAGGCGCTCGCTAGCTGCCACGCCGGACGACAGGCTAAACTCAATGACCGCGACAGCAGACCGGCGCGCCGGCAGGAAAAGGGCTACGTCGGCCAGGGCAACTTTGCTGGAGGATGCATCAACCTGATCAACACCAGTGAGGCCCTCTCCTCTCAGTTGACGACAACGCAGACCTGACAGCAGACAGTCATCGGCGCGGGAGTGCTGGCAATGCCGCACGCGCTCTCCAACATGGGCATCCTCCTGGGCACGCTGGTCATCGCCTGGGCCGGGCTCACGGCCGCGTTCGGGCTGTACCTGCAGACCCGCTGCGCCCGCTACGTCGAGCGCGGCTCTGCCTCGTTCTTCTTCGCTGTCGCAGATGACGTACCCCAAGGCCTCGGTCGTCTTTGACGCCGCGATTGCGCTCAAGTGCTTCGGCGTCGGCGTCAGCTACCTGATCATCATCGGCGACCTCATGCCCGGCGTCGTCCCGCGGCTTCAGCCAGGACCCGAGCCTGCCCGGCTTCTTGTTCAACCGCCACTTTTGGATCACCGGTTTCATGTCCGTTCTTTGTTGTCCCACCTCATCGTCCGAGCTCGGAAAAAGACTAACAATCCCCGAGGCTCATTGCGATTCCATTCACGTTCCTGCGGCGCCTTGACTCGCTCAAGTACACGAGCTTTCGTCGCGCTCGTCGCCATCACCTATCTCGTCATCCTCGTCCTCTTCCACTTCATCGCCGGCGACACCAGCACCCAGCGCGGCAACGTCAAGGTCGTCGGCTGGGGCGGGCCCGCCGCGTTCCTGTCCAGCCTGCCCGTCATGGTCTTTGCCTACACGTGCCACCAGAACATGTTCTCGGTCGTGAACGAGCTCAAGGACAACTCGCCGGCAAAGACGACCGGCGTCGTGACCGCCAGCATCGGCGCCGCCTTCAGCGTTTACTTACTGGTCGCCATCACCGGCTACCTCTCGTTCGGAGACAACGTGGCCGGCAACATCGTGTCGCAGTACAACCCGTCCGTGTCGGCGACGATCGGCAAGGCCGCGATCGTCATCATGGTCATGTTCTCGTACGCGCTGCAGGTGCACCCGTGCCGCGCCTCGGTCGACGCGGTGCTCAAGTGGCGCCCGACCGCGCCCAAGCTGCGCCGCAAAAAGTCGACCACTGGCGACAACGCGGCCCCGCTCCTGCGCGCCGCCGCCAGCGGCGCCAGCATCGCAGCCGCGGCAGCACCCGGAGCGACCGCAGCGCCGCCCGTGAGCCCAAGCGCGACGAGATGGGCGAGACCCGCTTCGCCCTCATCACGTCCGCCATCGTCATCCTCAGCTACTTTGTCGCCATGACCGTCTCCCTCCCTCGAGAAGGTGCTCGCGTATGTCGGCAGCACCGCAGCACCAGCATCAGCTTCATCCTGCCGGGCATCTTCTACTACAAGATCTCCTCGCCCGACTCGCCCTACCACCAGCGCTGCTCAAGCAGGACGACGACGAGGAGGCGCCCGCGTCCGCGTCCGACGACGACGACGGCTCCGGCTCCTCGGCCGACGACGCCGCCGCGGCCCCACCCTCGCGCCCTCCCGCTCGCGCTGCCGCTGCCGCTGCGCATCCGCGCCCCCTGGCGCCGCGACGTCCTGCGCAAGCTCAGCCTCGCCCTCGCCATCTACGGCCTGCTGGTCATGGTCGTCTGCCTCATCACAAACACCTTCTTCGTCGCCGGCGGCCACTAGCCCCGACCGCCCTCGCTCCTCACCCATCGCGCGGCGTTGGCGGCTGCGCCTCCTCGGCCCTTTGTTTCCCTTTGCATCCGCGGCGGCGTTCTCTTGCTAGCTCATGTCTGTCACGGCTGCGCCCCAGAATCTGAACATGTGTCTGTGTGCAGCCACACCTGTGATGTGTGCAAGTGGAACGGGCCTCCGGCGGCCAGCTTCCAGCTGGACCGGCTGTTTTTCGTACAGCGAGGAGCCCCAGTCACGTCTTACTCAGGGCACAGCAACCACGAGCGGTGAGCAGAATGAATGCGTGGTCCGCCCAGGTAGGCAACGCCGTCTAGTGTACATGCTGCAGTTGTCCTGCTCCGGGCCGAAGACAAGCTATTGTGGCCGCTCACTCGCAGGCTCAGAAGCAGCCGGGGCGGCCTCGGGCGGGACGAAGCGGGCGGCAGCCTGCGCAGCCGCGGCGCGCGCCGGCTCCGCGGCCGGGCCCATGCGCGCCGCAACCTTGAGCGGCAGCTCGACCAGCCCGGCCATGGCGAGCAGGCGCCACATGGGCTCCGACGGCTGCGCGCCCACGCCCAGCCAGTACTTTGCCCGCTGCACGTCAGCTGCACGTCCTTGAACTGCGCTCCGACGCCGAGCCCTGCCGCGGCGTCTTCGGCAGCGGGTCGTACGTGCCGAGCACCTCGAGCGGCTTGGACCCGCGCGCCGTGCTGTTCTGTGTTAGTACAGGCGTCGTTCGCTGTGGTTGTTTGCAGTGCAGGCGCGGGACTCACCGCGCGTGGCTGACGACAATGTTGTACACTGGCGCGTGCCGGCGGCCGAAGCGCGCCAGCCGGATCTTCAACACCATTGCGCGCGCGTGTGTGGTGTGCGCCGCGGCGCGTGCGCTCGGTGGGCTGCGTGCGCCTTCAGGGAGCGCAAGTGGCGCGTGGCCGGCGGCCGCGGGTCTGGGACGGTGGTCGTGCCAGACGGTCAGATGCGACGAGGGCGCACTCGATGGGCCGTCGCTCCACGTGGCCTGGAAACGAGATGCTTTGTTGAAGAGTCAATGTCGATGGAGATGTTTGTGCTGCATGCCCGCGCTGTGAACTCGAGGTGGAGAGGTGTTCGCAACCTGGACACTGCGGCTCTAGGCGCTCCTGGACACCCGATGCAAGCAGGGCACACATCTTGGACCGTCCCGTCCATCTTCGCTCGAATCGAGCCGTCCGGAGTGGCGCCCTTGACTTAAGATCGTAGAGAAGGGTAGAGGTCGGTCTACGTCCTTGCATCAGTCACTTCTCTCCCGTGAGACTTCGCACTGCGTGTTGCTGTGGCAGCCGAGCGGCGCTCCTTGCTCGCCAGCAGACCCTTGCATCGCAGACAACGTCACCGCGCTGCCACCAGGAGCAGCAGCCCTGGACGTTCCAGAGACCAGACATCGCCCAACCATTATAGTCAAGCCTTGCACCGACAGAATTGAAACGACCTATTGTCCACGCCAGACAGAGGACATATGTTCAGGATGCCGCTCCGTGTTCGTACCTACCGTGCCCGCCGCGCCCGCCGTGGCGATCATGACGAACGTGCCCGCTGCTGACAAGGGACAGACTCTCGGGCCGAAGCAGCCGCCGCGCTGGACGAGGAGCTCATGTCCACCGGCGCCTTCAGCATCGACCAGCTCATGGAGCTCGCGGGGCTGTCCGTCGCCTGCGCCGCGTACCGCATGGTTCACGGGTCGTCTTCAGCGTCATCCGAGTCTTCCTCCTCGGCAGCCGCGTCCTCAGGGTCTTCCTCCTCGTCCGTCAGCCGCAGCAAAGGCATCGTCAGGATCAGCCTCGGCGTCCGCCACGACGAGTGCAAGCTCAAAACCGCAGGTGCTCATCGCGGTCGGGCCCGGCAACAACGGCGGCGACGGGCTCGTGTGCGCGCGGCACCTGGCGCACATGCGCCTCACGCCTGTGGTCTGGTACCCGAAGCGGCCGCAGAAGGAGCTGTACGGGCGGCTCACGCGGCAGCTCGAGGCGCTGGGCGTCGCATTTGTGGACGACTTTGCGGCCGCCGCAGCGCGCGATGAGGTCGCGCTCGTCGTGGACGCCGTCTTTGGCTTCAGCTTCTCAGGCGAGGTGCGCGAGCCGTTTCCCGCCGCGATCGGCGTGCTGGAGACAACAAAGAAGCCCGTCCTCGCGGTCGACGCGCCCAGCTCGTGGAACATCGAGGACGGGCCGCCGGACAGCGGGCCGGGCGCGCGATACATGCCGACGGCGCTCATCAGCCTCACGGCGCCGAAGCCGCTGGTCAAGTTCTTCAAAGGACGGCGACACTTTGTCGGCGGGCGTTTTCTGAGCAAGGAGGTCGCAGACAGGTATGATATCGACGTGCCAGACTACCCAGGCACCGAGCAGATTGTCGAAGTCGCCGCGAGCCTTCCGAGCGCCTCTAACGTTTCATATCACGAACAATGCACGACTGGGACGGATCGATGGACCAGTGACTTGCTATTGGATTGATGGCTCTGTGTGTTACGCCCCTGCATGCATCCTCTCTGAAGGCCCCTATCGATGAGCCTCTGTGATGCGCCAACCTGGTAGACCCTTCCGATAATCCTCTCGAGGACACATTCCATGACAGCGGGAGATAAACGACTGCTAGAGAAAAGCCGGGGACGAAGAGCGCCGGGCGGACGAAAACGCTGCTGCTCCTCCAGCCACTCGTAAAGTGGCTGTCGTGGTCGGTCCAGTTGGACTCTTCCTCGTAGAGCAGCCTTGGCCCGCGCTCGCTAGGCTTCGCCCTCGTCGTCGTCCGTGTGCGCGGTCCTGCCGCGTTGACTCGGCATCCGCCGGTTCTCTGACGCAGTAGCCGGCGCGCCCTTGAGCATCGGCATCCCGGACGTATCCGCTTGACGACAATCGTCTGCGGCGCCTGCTCCCGGCCCCAGATCTGCCGCTCGACGTCGTTCAGGTTGACGGCCGACAGCCCTGCCGGCGTCATCGAGTCGAATCCTGGGAAGCAAAAGTCTGAACTCGCCAGTTCAGACTCATCCTCGTCTTCTTCGATCAACGGGTTGCTGTCAAGGAACGGCAGCCTGACGTGCGTGTCTTGAACGCCAGATAGACCACTGCGTGGCGCCCGTGCGCTTGCAGAAGTGGCGCGGCTCGCTGTTGTGTCCCGCGACGTACTTGTCCTAAAAGTCGCATCCTCGCGACCGTGTCCACGTTCTCCGAGAGAATCGCCAGCCCGCTGGACCATCGTAGAACTGACTCAGCTCTGCAGAAGCCCAGCGACTCCACTCGTGCTGCTCAGAGCTGATCGCTCGATCGTGCCGTATCGCTGAGCCGGGATGCTGAAACGCGCGACCGAACGGCTCGAGAGAATGTAGGCAGTGCCGTGTCGGCGCGTGTCGTTGTGCGTTTCGCGGTCCGAGTATACACTCGGCGAGACTACGTCCTCACGTGGATTGACAGCGCGTATGGACGAGCGCTCGGCCTCGCTTGCGGCCACCGACACAGCCGACTGCTGCAGTCCAACAGAAGATCCTCTCGACGCTGGACGGACCGCAGCCTGTGACGATGCGCGGCTGGGAGACGGCGTGCGGCGTTGAGGATTGTCATTTTCCAACTGCGCAAGAGACCCCGTCGCGGTGAGAAGTCGCGGCTGAAGTCCTTCTCTTAGGGTGGATGCGCTTCATGAGGGCAGAGTAAACGCGCTGGTGTCCTTGACGGCACCGCGCAGCGAGAAGCGAACCGCCTCGTTGTTTAGACCGGTCCGCTGCGCCCGGTGTCAGACACCGTGGGAGGAGGTCCGAGTGGCATGCTGGCCAAGTCCAAGACGGTATCGTGAGCGCTGCCTTTGACCGTGCTGGGGCCGCTCGAGTCGTTCCAGCTCGTGATGCGTGATGTTGATTCTCCCATTTGTGGCTGCGTGGTCATCAACAGGGCCTCGCGATGGTAAACGGAAACTCTCGGTGCGCCGGCGGAAGTGGTGGACACTCTTTCAACACGTCAGAAACCTGCGCAAAACCGGCAGAACTGCTTCGTGATCCGTAGTGCGTCCGCGCAGCCGGCACATGTTGACTGGGGATCCCAGGTCGGACATTCTCAGAGAGCACGTCACCCTTTTCATGGCCGCCTTGACACGGGACCGCACGCTCGCGGTCAGAGCCCGGGCCTTCTCCCCGACCTACGGGATCGCGACGGCGTTGTTGTCGGTCCAGTTGTTCGAGTCCTGTGAGGCGCGGTTCTTGCGGACCACTAGCGGTCCTGGTCCGCTGGTGAAGAAAGGCACGCGCGAGGCTTCTTCGCCTGTTGAGTGGTCGGATTTGCGAGCTTGCGGCGGACGACGTGCTCGGCGAGGTCTTGCAGTCTCTGATCGCACCCACACCGTGTCGTCGTCGTCGATGCTCTCGGAGAAGCGACTCTGCCGCGGCGGCTGCGCGTTCATGAAGGACTTGAAAGGCCGCGAAGAGCGGAGAGACGCTGGAGACTCGAGAGGTTGTGCGGACCTGAGAGACGCCGAAGACTTCAAAAAGCCGTGTCGAGTCGGCGGCGGCTTGACTCGATCGAATGGCCGTCGGACGTGTCTTTGCGCCTCGCGCGAGCAAGGTGCGAGCCCTGGCGTCCCAGTCGCGGCGGACCAGGAACGCGAGGCACACGAGCAGCTGCATCGCCGTTGACGCGATCGAACGCACGGGCTGCCGCAACGCACGCGTGGCGGTCGGCAGGCGACTGCGGCCCCCGGCCACCATTTGGCTGCGGATGGTATGCTGCCTGTAGCAAGCTGCCTGTAGCAAGGGGCGTCGCGAGATGCCGTCGAATGGCTGTGTTCTGTCAAGCTCAGTAAAGGCCGGCGACTTGTGAGGCTCGTCGCCCGCGACAATAGCACGAGAAGATCTGACAGCAGCGGCGACAACGCAGAGGCAGTCGCGATGCATGCACACTGCATGTGGTCAGCCGACCTCGAGAGAGTATATGGTATTCCTTTGTGATACATCACACACAGAAGACTCGCCAGGGAGATTCAAAAGAAAAGAGCGACGGCTCGGTAGAGACGCTCGAGTCAGCCTCAGTAGGAGGCCGCCTTCTCGGCAATCTCGTCAAAGAGAGTGTCGGGTGCCAAAGAACTTGCGGCTCTTCTCGCCGATGGCGTCGATGAGCACCGCAACGTCCTCCTCAATCTCGGCGGCGACAGACTCGCGCGTGGTGTCCTTGGACGCGCGCCGCGTCGTAGCCACCGTTGCGCACAATCTCGTGTAGTTGCTGCGGGGCCGGCACCGTTGAAAGCAAGCAGGTTGGCGGTGTCGCTGGGCACGTCCGACAGGGCGTTGCGGGTGGCAAACGAGATCAGGTTCCCTTGAGCTTCTTGGGCGAGATCTCGGCAACGGCGTAGGCCGAGTCCGAGGCCGGCTGCAGCGACAGCATGTACGCCAGCAGGCCGGCAATGTGCGGCGAGGCCATCGAGGTGCCCGAGATGGTGTGACCGCTACTTGGAGCCGATCCAGGTCGACTGGATGTCGAGCCCGGGCGCGAAGATGTCGTTGCACTTGCCGTAGTTGAGAAGTAGGCGCGGTCGCCCGCCAAAGGTCGAGGCGCCGACGGTGACGGCGTTCTCGGCCGCGGCGGGCGAGTAGTTGCACGAGTTGGCGTTGTCGTTGCCGGCCGCGACGGCAAAGTGGATGCCGGCCTCGACGGCCGCGTTGACGGCGCGGT
Source organism: Lumnitzera racemosa (assembly GCA_024138005.1). Taxonomy (NCBI): domain Eukaryota; kingdom Viridiplantae; phylum Streptophyta; class Magnoliopsida; order Myrtales; family Combretaceae; genus Lumnitzera; species Lumnitzera racemosa. The sequence continues at coordinate 31,782 of JAMXBC010000191.1, forward strand.
CGAGCGTGGGCGACTTGCCGCCGCCCAGGCTCATGTTGGCGGTGCTGCCTTGAAGCCCTTGCGCTTGCCGTCCTTGGCCTTCTTGACCTCGGCCAGGTGCGCCTCGACGGCGTGCTCGACGCCCTTGACCACGTCCGACATGGTGCCGGACCCGTTCGAGCGCAGGACCTTGATGGCCTTGATGTGCGCCTTCTTGGCGACGGCCGTACTTCTTGCCGCCGACGGTGCCCGAGCAGTGCGTCCCTTTGGCCGTTGCCGTCCTCGTCGCGTCGCCCTCCGGCACCGTCTTCTCCCACGATGCACGGCCCTCAAAGTCGACGTGCTCGATGTTGGTGCCCGTGTCGATCACGTACACGTCCACGCCCTCGCCGCCGTCCTCGGCGTACAGGTACTTGTTGAAGTTGCCGAAGCTGAGCCCGTCCCGGTGCGAGATGCCGCCAGGCCCCAGGGCGCGTTCTTCTCCACCTCGGGCTCGTCGCCGCCGAGGATGTGCACCTCCGAGTCCATCTCAATGTAGGCGACCCTGAACAAGCTGTTAGCCCTCGCCTGTCCACGGTCACGGATGATCCCTCGAAAACTCACATCGGGTGGTTGCGGATCTCCTCGATCACGTCGGCGTCAAAGTGGCCCGAGTAGCCCTTGATGCCGCCGGCGATGTTGTACGTGTGGCGGAGGCCGCCGAACACGGTCGTCGACGAGAAGGGGTGCAGCGAGCGCTTCTTCAGGTCGGTGCGGGAGCGGTGCAGGTTGCTGATCCACGAGTGGTGGCTGCTGGCGATCCGCGGCGACACGTGGTCCTTGAAGACACAATGTACGAGTCCTCGACCGCCTTGGAGTTGACGAGGACAAACACCGGCGCCACGTCGTTGTGGATCGTCTCCGTGTGCAGCATCGGCGTCGCTGCCGCCAGCAGCGGCAGCAGCGAGACACCGAAGAGGCCTCTCATGGGACGGCGAGATAGCTTGGCCTTCTACGAGTTCGGCGGCTAGATGACAGCAGCCTGGAAAGCCGATGGCAAGATGACAAGATGGAAGAAAAGAGGATGGATGGGGAGAGAAGGAAGAGGGAGGAACAGAAGGGAAGCTGTCTTATCAGGCGACAAGGGCCCCCGGGGCAAGCTGTCGACGCGTACCCGTGAGTAAGAGCTTCGGATGGATGGACAGGGCGGGCAACGGCGGAGGCGGCGGCGCAGCGGAGCTGGTCATGCGAGCAACTTGGCCGCTAAACTGGTCTAGCGTCTAACAGCGGCTGTGGAGCAGCACAGGCGCCTGTTTCTCCACCCCCCCCTCTCCTCTCTCTCTCTCGCGCGCGCTCTCGCTGTGCCGGGCCCGGGCTGCAGCCTTCCGGCCGCCCCAGCCCCCGCGCGGACTTCGTCATTGACGCCAGGATTAGGTCAACCGATCTCACAAAGCGCGCAAGCCACTCACGTGCGGCATTTAGACGCCGCTCTCCGAGACAAAGACGACTCGTTTCAGCGCTTTTGGCGTGGAGCTTCATCACCGATAACTACGTTTGACAATGATGTGTCGTGTGTGCTGAAGACCATACTGAAGTGCCCTGCGTGCATCCAGCGCTCTAGTGTCAAGAAGCCCTGCTTGCGAAGCCGAAGACGCCGATCGGGCGCCAGGCACGATGGCTCTGGCTGCCGCTTGCAACCAGCCACGACGGCGCCACGAGCTCGGGCTCCCCAGCCACACGTGTATATTTTCAGTACGTCACAGCCGAGCTGACGCGTGTGCAATCGATTGCGATAATGCATCTCTTTGTCCGCAAGTCGTCTCGTTATCATCGATCTCCTTCGACTGTCTTCCTGGCAGCAGCGATGGCGGGTGTCGGCAGCTACCAGAGCCCTTTGTTATCAAAAGGGAGAGGCTCCGCTCTGGCTTATCGCGTGTAGAAAGGGCGCGCTTTTGTTCCGCCTCAACGGCGCCGGGCCAGCCTAGTACCTGTATTTGCTGGGGCTCTGCGATCGCCGACTCACCCCTTCTGCCAAGTCATCTACCATTTACACTGGACCTAAGCTCGTGGAGGCGTCTCATTCACGATGTGACTCACAGCCGCGGCTTTGCCGTTTGACAAGCGTACATACTGTAGAACAACGCGGCGTCTGTTCAACAGGTGGATGACAAGCACGTGACATGGAGATCTTCGCTCTCAGGTCAAGAGCAAGTCCTGCAAGCGTAGGCAACTCAGAACCGCAACGGACCGTCCTTAATCACAGACGCAGCAGCCGGTCTGCTCGTAGACGAGACCAGCGCAGAGGCCGGACGCAAGAGGCTCTGAAAGTCTGCGCAAGCCGACCCCCAATCTCGGAGGCTCTGGCGCGTCCGGGACGATGCCACCACACGCGTAAATGGCCTCTCGTCTTTGAGCGCAGCCAAGGCGAACCACATCCTGCCTCGGAGATGTAACACCACAACGCCGCCGTCTAGCATCCTTCAGTCAGCGGGTACGCGCGACCTACGGCCCCCGCTGCAGTCGGCCATGGCGGGCGTCCAGCGGAGGCCCGCGTGGCATCGACGCTTGTGCCGTTGAGAGCGTCTCAATGGACGTCTTGAGCTCGCTGCTGGAAACTCTGGCGACCGAAGAGGTGCAGCCGATCGACCGCCAGCTTGGCGACGCTGCGTCAGCTCCATTGCACTGCTGCACGCGTCCGACTCTTCGTCGTCTCACTCCGGGACGACTGGCGCCACGCCGGAGCCTTTGAGAAGATACTTGACGCTTGTCGAGACCGACCTGAGCGGCTCACTGCATACGATCAGCAAGTCGACGACCTACTGACCTGGCCGTCACACTTCTCGCCGACAGTCTTGCGGATCATGCAGGCATCGGCGGTACTTTGCTGCGAGGCTCGAGCCCAGCGGCTGGGCGCGCATTACCACCTGCCTCAGCTTCCTCATCGACAGTGCAGTCGCTTTCAGAAACGTCGACGGTATCGCGAGGCTCTCACGCCTGCTGGTGCTGTCTTTGACTGTGGCCATGGGCGGCTCGCCAGCGCTTCCTCTATTGCAAGAAGCATGGCAGACGATGCCCCAATCTGGACCGCTTTCTGATCAGATGTTGGACGATCTCCATGCGACCGCGCGGAACGTGCTCGACGAACGTCAACTCGACCGTGGGCCGAGGCGTGGCCGTGGCCGTTCAAGCTGTCGACAGACCTGCTCTGCAAAGAGGATCCCCACGCTCAACCGAACGAGGACCCGCTGCCTTGTTTACGCTCGTCACCGTCCGCTGCTTAATCACCAGGTCACCTGCCGACGCGGTCGTCCTTCCACAAGACGTGCCTGTGCTGCCCTCCTCAATAAGCTCCTCGCCTGGCAGGAGCAGCGATCGGGCTTCCACTTCGCCCGCGCTCATCGCAGTGACTTGCCCGCCTCGGCGCTCCTTCGCGTGAGTTTACTATTGACCATCTGCGTCCCACCGCGATGGTCGACAAGATACCGCCCTGCTGCTGGACGCGATCAAGGCGTCACGCGAACCGCGCCCTCTGCTTTGACCTTTCGACGCACGGCTTCGCTTCGGTCGAGTTTGGCATGTCCGCGGCTACTTCCCCTCACGACAGCGGCGCCTGCTACGCCCTCACCGCATGGCTACGCTTTGACGTCTTTGACGAGGTCCGCGCACACTACCATCTTTGGCGCCAGCGACGAGTCCCAAGACGTCTTTCCTCCTTGCTGTACGTGAGGCTGAAACCCGACAGCTTGTGCTGCAAACACCACTACCGGCAACAGCCCAGCGTCGCTTCAAGCCGGTCGTCTTCGAGCCCGGCCGCTGGCACCATCTCGCCTTGTCCATAGAAAGGGCCCTTCAGAGTCTTCAAGCCGCGCGGCGCTCTCGTTCGACGGTCGGCTGCCGGGAACAGGTCAATGCCCGTACCCGCACGCTCCGCCTAATCCTCCAGTCTGCCTTTGGTGGGCTGGCACGGTGCAGAAGCATTACGCCCCTGTCCAGGCTTCTTCGGCACACCGCGCGATCTCGCGCCTCGTCTCGGCCGCGGCGCGTCTCAAACCAAGTGGGCTTTAGCAAACGCACACCTACCTCTCCGGCCCGCGCCGGACGAGATCATCGCGGTCATGCGCCGTCTTGGACCGTCCTACCACGGCAATTTTCCAGACTGTCTCGGCACCTTTTCAGACCTACCGCACTTCGTGTCTGCTCAGGCCTTCAGAACGAACCATGCACCCACAGAAGCCCGAGGACTCGCTGACAGCCAAGGTCCTCCGCAACGGCGCTGGCAAGATCCTCCCTGAAGACATCCTCTCGGCTCGGCCCTCTCTCCACGCTGGCACGTTCGTAACACCAAACATTCGTGGCGCAGCGGCACTCGTCCACCGTCTGTCCAGCTCGACCTTCAAGACGCTGCAAAAGCTGAGCACTCAAACTCAACACCATTGTGTCAACTCTGCCAAGGCAGCACTGCCCGACGCCTTTGCCAGGAGCTACGGCACGGGCATATGCACTGGCGGCGCTTATTGCTTCACGGCGAACAAGATTGAGGATGCCGTCTGGAAGACTACCGGGTGTGTGCCCTTTTTTCGCGTCCATTCTCGACAGTACTCCAGTGAGGATCTTGTGGTCGCGCTTGAGCTCG
>JAMXBC010000192.1:0-36155 GCA_024138005.1 Lumnitzera racemosa
TTTTTCTATTATGAATAATTTTTTTGTTCCAAAATTCCTAACATAAATTGAAAAAGTACATTAATTAGCAAACCTATCCCAAAAAATTGCGAATTTTTAAAATTTTTAACTTTTCTTTCCTTTCCCTTTAAGGGGGGGGAAAAAAAAAGTTGGAAGTTAAAAGTTTCTTTCCATTTTAAAAAACCCCTGTTGGCCCCATCCCTTATTTCATCAAATTGACAAATTTTTTTAATTTATTTATCCTTCTAAAATTTTTAATTTGTATAATTAAAAAGGTTTTGTTCTATTCTTTAGTTAATTAAAGAGATCTTCATTTTTTTATATTCCTTATAAATTGGGAGTCGATTTAATTTTAGTTTAAGGCCCATTAATATTTTAAAATTAAAATTAAATTTATTTAATTAAAAAAATTTAAATCTTAAATTTTATTAATAAATGGTTCAAAAGATTTCATTTAGTTTAATTAATTAATGAAAAAAATTTTAAAGAATTTTTGAATTTTTGGAAAAAAAAAAAACAAATATTTTAATTTTTTTAAAATTTTATTTAAAACCGATTTTTGATTATAAAATATTTTTTTAAATCCCCCAATTAACTTATTTTTTTTTGGAAAAACTTTTAAAAATTTTTTTAATATTGAAAAAGGATTAAATTTTGAAAAATTTAAAAATTTTTTTTTATTTTATAAAAGGGTTTTTTTTTTTCAATTTTGGTTTTGGAAATTGGAAATATCAACCTTTTTAAAAAATTTTTTTTAAAGTAATCTTTTCAGGATTTTTTATTTTAGTTTTTTTTTTAAGTTTAAAACCCCCCCCAAAATTTAAAATTTTTTTATTTTAGGGTTTTTAAAAATTTTTTAAATTTTTTTTACTTTGGTTTTTAAAAAACAATTTTGTTTTTTTGGGGGTTTAAAATTTTTTTAAAAATAAAATTATTTTTAAAATTTTGTATTTTAATTTTTTTAGGGAAAAAAATAAATATTTTTTTTATTAATTTTCAAATAAAAAAACAAAAGGGATTTTTTTTATGATTTTTTAAATCCCAAATTTGAGTTTAAAATTAAAAAAAAAAACCCTAGTCAACTAAATTTTGAAAACCAGAACACTATTGAATAAATGATAAATATTTCCCAGTATATTGAAAAAAAAATGTTCCCAATATTATCCTTTGAATTTTTAGTTAAAAAAAAAAATGGGATAAAAATTTTTTTTTAAATTTAAAAAAATTTTTTTGAAAACTTTATGTTTTTTTTAATTTTTTTAAAAATTTAAAAATTTAAAAAAAAAAACCATTTGATTTTTTATTTGTGAAGATAAATTTTTTTGAAAAAAAAAAAAAAATTTTCAAAATTTTTTTTTTTTTTTAATCTTTTTTTTTTTTTAAAAAATTAAAATTTTTTATTTTTTTTCAAATAAATTTTTCTTGGGTTTTTTTTTTTTTTTTTAGGGGCTTTAAAGGGTTGAAAAATAAAAATTAAAATTTGTAAAATTTTAAAAAAAAATAAAATTTTTATATAAAAATAAATTTTTTCTAAAAACCAAATAGGGTTGAAAAGGTATACGTTAATTAGAAAAGAATAGAGCCCAAATGATCCTTTTGGGCAAGTTAAGGTTTAAGGGGATTAAATGCAATTAGCCCCATCCCCCAACCAAAAATCAAACCTAAAAGTAATAAAATAATAAAAGGGAAAAAGGAAAATCTCAATGAAGCGAAGCATCTGAAAGACCCTTATTTTGGGAGTTAGGTATTTTGGTTTTGCCATTAATTGGGGAAATAATTTTATGGGTTTGATTCATTAAAAAAGTTTAAAATAAATTTTTTATGGTTTCTTTTTAATTTTTTTTTTAATTTTGTTTTCAAAATTTTAGAAGGATTAAATTTTATTATTTATTGATATTAATTTAAATTTTACATTATAAAATTTATATATTGGATAATATAAGGTTTAATTTTAATTTTTAATTTTTTATTTTTTATTTTTTTTTTCTTATTTTAAATTTTTTCATTTTTTTATAATTTATTTTATTTTTAAAAATATTTTTAACATTAAAAATCCTTAATTATTTTTTTATAAATTTTTTTTCCTTTAAGAATTTAACTAGAAATATATACAAAATTTAAGGTAACAAAATTTAAAACCAAAATCTTAAATTTTTGTTTTTAATTTTAAAAGTTGAAAAGGATCCCAAAATGTAAAAAAAAAAGGTTAATTTGGGGGAATTAATAATCCTATTCATACGGACCCTTTTTTCCTTATAAACAACCTTTCAAATCGAAGCTGTTATACCCATTGAATTTGTGCTCTTAATTCAATTCCCCTTAAGTGTTGAAATATTGTAATTTAAATGGTTAAAGTAAATTTTTAGGTTATTTTTTTAATGAAACCCCACATTAAAAAAAATTTTGCAATTATTTTTAATTTCTTTTATTTTTCCCCCCCACCTTGATAAATCAAGTTTTAATTTTAGATAAAAAATTTTTTAAATTATTTAGAATAATTTTAATAAGGTATCAATTAATAAATTTTTATTTACTTCACAATTTTTAATTTAAAAAAATTATTGATTTAAATAATAATTGGAATTAAAAATTTTTCACATATTTTAAAAAATTGTTTTTAATGTATTTTGGCAATTGTTTTTGCTTAATTTTAATTTTTTTAAAATTAAATGAAAAATAAGACTTTTAATTAAACTTTTAAAAAACAACCACTGTCCTTTAATGGCTTTCAACCCTGTTTTTTCAAAATCCTTTTAAGGTTGGAACCCCCAGTTCTTTTGACCTTATTTTCCATATATTGAAACATTAATTTAATTTTATATTTAAATGAAAGACGGAGTATTTGGGTTTTAAAATTTTTAAATTTAAATTAATTAAAATTATTTTTTTAGAAATATTAAAATTTAAAAATTATAGAATAAATTTTAACGAAATTGAAATTTAGAGAAAAAAACCCCTTCCTATTTTTATAAATTTTAAAATTTAAAAAATTGGAAAAAAAAAATATATATAAAATAAAAAAAACAAAATTAAAGGGGACCCTGAAATATAAGGTGTTCAAAAAATTATTGCTTATAAAAAAAATCTAAGAACTTTATAAATTTTAAAGAATTTTAAAAAAAAAAGGCCGGGCCCTTTTTAGTGAGAAGTGTTTTTTTTCAATATAAAGTAAAAGGATAAATCGGGGGGGCCCCCCAAAAAAAAAATCTTCCCCCAATTAAAATTTTTTTGGTAAATTAAATTTCCCTTTAAAAAATCAATTAAAAACCAAAAGGATATGTAAAATAACCTAACAATACAGATAATAATATGATTAAAATAAAAAAATTTATTTCATTTCCTTTAATTATTGACAATTTGACTCGATCTTTGGATAAAAACAAAAAAGAAACGTCAAAACGGTTTCCCAAAACCCCCATAAACTCCAAAACCAATGAGACCTAAAGGACTATTGAAAAAAATCATAGAACGTGTATTGTACTTGCAATTTTAATTTTTGTTTAAAATGGGAATCCCCCGATTTCCACGTTGGGGTTTTCAATAATGGAAATTATAAAATTTTTCTCCTTATAAATTTTTTAAAATTTAAAAAGGGAAATTTCGATTAAACAAAAATTTTTTTAATAAATTTTCATTTTTAAAAAAGGTTATAAACCCTTTAAAATTTTTTTATTTTTAATTTATTTAAACTATTATTAAATACTTAAGTTATTTAAAATTATTTGTTCCATTATTAAAAAATTATTTTTCCATTTAAAACTATTTAAATTTATTTTTAAAATAAAAATTTTATTAAAAAGAAACCCCTTTCTATTTTTAAAATTTTTATTTTAAAAAAAAAATGATTAAAGGAATAAAAACCCTGGTTTGTGAAAATTTTAAATTTTAAAAAAGAATTTTTATATTTTTAATAAAAATAAACGTTTCTATTAATAACAATAAAAATTTTTTTCAAAATAAATTTAATTATAACAATTATTAAAATTTTTAAATTAACCATTCAAATTTCAAAAAAAATAAATTAAAAGGTTAATTGTTTGAGTAAACAAAAAAAAATTGAAAAAAATTTTTAAAAATGGAATTTAAAAATTTTTGGGGTTTGTGGTTGAACTAAAAAAGTTTAATTTAAAATTTAAAATTTTTCATTTAAAATTTAATAAAATTATTAATAAAGGACCAAAAACTTTTGTTTAAAGTTTTATATTAATTAATAATACCTTTAAAAATAATTCCATAAAGGGGTTTGGGGCTTAACCTTTAAATTAGTATTTTTTTTTTGGGTTATTTTTTTTGAATTATTTTTTTTAAAAATACCCTTTCGAAACTATTTCTCCCTTTTATTTCTTTAATTTTTTTTAAAATTGTTATTTTAATTTTTTAAGTTTTTTAAAGATTTAAAAAATTAAAAAATTTATAACAAATTTTCAAACCTCCCCTAATTTCTATATTAAAAGTTGCATAAATTATTATTCTACTGATATAATGTAAATTTTTTTTTTATCAGTTCAAATGTTATAACCTAACTAATTTTCTTTTCCTAAAGTCATTTAAGTATATAACTTTAAAATTTTCCCAAAATTAAACCTTCAATTGAAAGGGAAAATTTAAAATTTTTACTTATTTATTATTTTAAACTTGTTTTAGTATACAAGAAAGAGGGAATTTTTCCCTTTAATAACATAAATAAAATTCTATTTTGAAGTTCAAAAATAAGCCCAAATTTTTTAAAAATTTTAAAATTTTAAATCAAATTCTAACAAAAAAATTAAATAAATTTTTAAAATTTATAACCTTATATCATGGTTAAAAATTTTTTTAAATCCTTTAGGAACCCTATCTAAAAAAGTCACCCTCCTTTCCCTTTTTCCCATTATTTATTCTTTCTTTACCAATTCCCAACGTTTCCACATTTTTAACCATTTTTTTTATTAAATTTATTTTGGAAAAGGGCTTTTTCTTTTTGGGGAATTAAAAAATATTAAAATTTAAACCCAAATTTTTTTAATTAAATAATTTTTTTTTGGCAAAAAAAAAAAACATTTTTGAACCCAATTCCGATTACAAACCCAATTTATAATATAAATATAATAAATATTAAATAGAAAGTTCCAAATAAATTTTCCCTTTTTTTAAATATTGTTAAGTGGGTTTTTCATAATTGTTTTGGTTAAGCTTTCACTTTGGAAAAGACAATATTTTTCCAGGAGCGATTAAAAACTTTATGTAAATTCTCCTTTTAAATTTTTTAGGGCCTTAATTTGGCTTAATCAATTTTAAAAATTTTTTATATTTAAAAGGCAATTTATATCCGTGTTTTAAAAAAGTTAATTGACTATACAAATAGTAAGTTAAAAATTAAATTTATTTTTCCCTTTTAATGGAGCTCTAAACCTCTTAAAAAACTTCCTTTTGAATGCCGATGGGTTGGCATAAATTTTATAGACTTTTTTAAATAATCTGGGAAATTTTCACTAAAACCTATTAATAACCATTAAATCTTCTAGGAAATTTCTAAAATTTAACCTTTTCAAAATTTTTAATTTACTTTATTTTATTTTTACAATTTTTCCTCTGAAATTTTAGTTTAGATTTACCCTCTTGACCCCGTTCTTTTGTACTTAAAGAATTGGGAAACCACCATAAAAATTATTTTCCTTGGTGAAAAAACAATAAAAATAACCGACAACAAAAAATTTTTTTAACTTAATTTGCTTAATTTTTAGCCTTTTTTATCTTTATTTTCTAAATTTGTTAATTTTTAAATTTAAATTTTCTTAAAATTTTTTTGAAATTTTTATAAAGTAGATTTTTCCTAACTTGTATCATTTATTTTGGAAAGTATTTTAAAAGCATATTCACCATTTGTGTGATTGAATTGCTTGCAAAAGAGATCCAGTCCCCGTTTTTTCTGGTCTTTTTAACATCATCCCTAACTATGTATTGGCTCATTCCCCAAATTGGTTATTGGGGAAATTCTTTATTAAGAGAAATTTTTTTAAAAATTTTTTAAACTATTGATTTGTATTAAATTGTCAATTTTGAAAAGAAAATAATTAAGTAAATGGTAAAAATATTTTAATAAATGTTAATTCAAGGGTTTAAACAAAAAGGTGTTGTTCGTCCTACTCTTGATAAAGAATTTTTAATTAAAGTTGGATACCTTGAAACCCGTTTTAATTGAAACCCTTAAAAAAAGTGGTTAAGTGGATGAGTATTTATTTTTATTATTACCAAATTTTCATTTAAGAATAATTTCACATGAATGTGGGTTTTCGTAAGTTTTTATATTAGTTGGGGAAATTTAATGTTAGTACGGAAGGGGTTTAAATTATTCCATTATTTTGGAAATTTGTTGAAACTCCCGTGTAAAATTTTAATGAAAATTAGAAAATTACCAACCCAGGCAAAAAAACCTTGAAATTTTGGTTTTATGAAAATTGGGTTATCATTTAAGAAATATCCCTTTTTGTCCAAATTTTTAGCTTCAATAAAAAGGGAAAAAATAAAATAACCAAAAAAGGGACATAAAAAATTTTTTTAAATGAATTGCCCCTTTATGAAAAAAAGACCATTAAACCACCATTCTATTCAACAGGGTTAAATATAAAAAATCGGAAATTAAAATTTTTATTTAAAAATTAAACCAACTTTTGATAAGGAAATTAGTTAAATGCCCGATTGAAAATAACCCTAAATTTTTGGGGAAACTTTTGCCTTACCAAAAGAATTTTAGTTTTTTTATAGGTTAACAATTAAAACTTTGGGCCTTTTTGGCTGTCCAAAATAAATTTAGAGTTTAAATGGGCTTCCCAAAAAATTACAAAAATGAGAAAAAAAAGGAAATTTCGAGTATTATATTAAAACCCAAACTTTTTATTAAAAGGTTTTTAAGTTGCTTTGTTTAAAATCTACAGTTAAATTGTTCATTTTTTAACAATTATGAGGATTGAACAAAAGAAAATTAGTTGAAAGGGGTAAATTACCAAGTTACGGTGATTAAATTTGAAAAAAAAAACTAAAAAATGGGTTTATCAAAAAATTTGGGAAACAAAACCTAAAGAAAAAGGGCGAGATTATACAAAAAACTTTCTTAAAATTTAATAAAGGAATGAGTATAAAATAAAAACCAAAAAAGTAATTCTTATAGAAAAGAGGATTGAAAGGAATAAGGTTAAAATGGAATATAGAAATGGTTAGGATTGCCCAAAAGAAAAATTTAATAAAAATAACAATTAAAAAATTTAAGAATTTTATAAAAATAAAATTAATAGATATTAAAAGAGGTAAATAGGGGTTATAAATCCCGCAAATTGTCAACAAAAAATTCTTTTACATGGATTTTTTTGTTAAAAATAATAAATGTTAGGGTCTTAATGGGTTTAAGGACCTATAAAAAATTTTACCCATAACTTTTGGGAAATTTTTTGGGTTTAACCAAATAAGAATTGTTACAAAAGGAAGCTACTAAGGTTAAAATTTTCCATTAATCACTCATTTTTACCTACCTTTGTGGGGGGGGCCCAGATTTGACTTTTCATTCCCCTATTATTTTTTTGGGGGTCTTTGGAATTTTTCCAATTTTCCCTTTTGGGGTTTGGGCTGGTAAATTTTTTTTTTTTAGGGCTTTAATTTTGATTTTCCAAACAAAAATGCATTATTTTTGAAATTTTTGGGCCAAATTTTTTTGAACTTTCCCCATCAAGTTTCCCAAACTAGGTTTCCGGAAAAATTTATATTTTCCCCCCCATTTTTATTTTTTTTTAAAGGGGGATTTGAAATAAAAAAAATCATAAATTTTTTTTGGGTTGTAATTTGTGACCTTTTACATGGAAAAATAAAGGAAAATTTAACAAACATGAAAATTTTAAGGGTCGTTGGAATATGATTGAAGGGTTTAAGAAAATTTCATGACAAAAAAAAACCCAAAAAATTTTTCCTTTTGTGGGGCTTAAAAGAAATTTCAACCCTTTCTACAGTTTTGGGAAAAAAATGGGGAAAAGTTTAAAAGAAAAAATCCCCTAAAAGGTTAGAAAATTTTTTTTTTGGAAAACCCCCTTTTCCCTTTTTAATAAAAATTTTTTGGAAAAAAAAAACAAAAATTAAGGGTTTTAACAAAGTGGGAAAATTTTCCCCTCTTAATTAATCTATTTAAAATTTTTAAAAATTTTTTTTGGTTTTTTTAAAAGGGGAAAAAAAATAAAAAATACCCTTTGGCCAAAGGTTATTTCCCTTTTCCCCCTGAATTTGGTTTTTTAAATGGATAAAAAACCCCCTTAAAAATTTCAATTATGTCTCGCCTCTTTCCCGGGCAAAAAGAATTTTCCTTTTAACAGCCCATATGTTTTTCTTCTCTCTCTAAAATACCCAAAAGTCCTCCATTGTGGGTTTCCCCCTAAAAAGTGACTCCTTCAACAAAAAGGGTCGGAAATACATAATTTTCCCAAACCTCGAAATAGATAACCATGCTTCAATGGTTTTTAAATCTATTGCCCTTTCCCATCGGCAAAATTCCCCAAGAAATAGGTTTTAAAGTGAACCCTTTTTGGATGCTTTTTTTAAAAATGCTCGCAAACCCAAACAATCTTTTTTACATTTCCCTTTTAGGAGAACACCCAAATTGGACAGAGATTGGGAAATGGAAATTTCCCCCTTGTTTTTGTTTTTATTTTATCATAAAGTTGAACCCCTTCTGGGAATCCAACTCACCTTTTTTTGCCCATTTTGACAATTTAGTCTAACTTCAAAGGTATTTTTAAAGACTCTGTTTTGGTTATAGATGACAAGTTCTCTCAGAATAGATATTTTTCCCTAATTGGGGCACCCCAATAAAGAGCTAAGAGTTCTTTGTCCCAAAATGGGGGTAATTCAATTGAGTCCTTTGAGCTTCTTTCTATAGTAAGCAGTTGGTCAGCCCCTTTTTAAAATTTTAAAAAGGTGCCTATGCCAATTTCCCGGGAACATAACCCCCTTCCCAAAAAAAAAATCTTTTTGAAGTCAATTTAAAACTAATAAAGGTACTGAAGTCAACCTTTTTTCCCTTTAAATTTAATAAAACTTCCTTCATCTCTTTCCCATCTCTTAAATTTTAAAGTTGTTCTTTAATTAGCTTATAAGGGTGTGATAAAAGGTAATTTAAAATTTTTAATGAACCTTTGATCAAAAGGGAAACTAGTCCCCTGGAAAATTCTCACTTTGACATAAGTGGTTTTTGGGGCTTTTGGCCCCCTTGACAAAAAACTCAAAAACTTTTCCCTTAAACCACCTCGTTAAACCTCCTCTAAACCCAATTACATAGCCTAGAAATACCAAATTCCTTTTGGCAGAAGGGAAAACCCTTTTTTAACTTGCCGAATAATGACCCCCAAATCATAGTACATTGAGCATGCTATGGAGATTTTAATGGCCTTTGCAAGGGTTTTGTAAAATATACATTTAAAGGAAAGTTTTTCAAAGTATACCCAACAAAACTTCCTGATTAAATTCCCCAAAACATTTTTTCATTAGTTTCCCTGAAAGTGCTCGGGGCAAATTTGATATCCCAGTTTTTAAAAACATTTTCCCCTCATCTTTTCCGGGCCTCATTTCCCAATCTGATTGTACTAGACTTCGATCAATCTTATTAAAGACCTGAGCTCCCCCTCCGTTCATTTAAACATTTTTATCCAACCTAAGGATGGATAAATTTGTACTTGATGGGGATCTTTTTTTCCCCGGCTGGCTACTAGGGGGTGAGGGTTTTTCCCCCACATAAAAAAAAAACCCCCCCAAAAACCCCTTTAAAAAATTTTTAAATTTTTTTATAAAAACTTTTAAAATTTTTCAATTTTCACCCAATAAAAGGGAAAAACCCCCAAAAATAAAAGGTTCCTTTTCTTTTTTTTTAGGTTTTTGCCCAAATTTTTTAAACCCCAAAAAAATTTTTTTAAAAAATTTGAGTATTAAAAATTTTTAAATGTAAACCCCCAAAAAATTTCCCTACTTTTTCAAATTAAAAACAATTTTTTAATTTTTTTTTAAAATTTAAAATTTTTAAATTTTTTTTTTTTTTTTAAAAAATTTAAAATTCCAAAAAAAATTTTTATTCCCCCCCAAAAAAAAAAAAACCAAAAAAAAATTTCAAAATTTTACTAAAAAAAAAAAAAAAATTTTTTAAAAAAAATAAAAAGGAAAAAATATTTTAAAAATTCAACTTAAAATTTTAAAAGGGTTGAAGGGGTTTTTTTTTTAAAAATTTTAAAAAAAAAATAATTTAAAAAAACCCAAAATTTCCCATTTGGGGGTTTTAAAATTTTTTTTTTTCTTTCTTAAAATTTAAAACAACTTTTGGGAAATTTCATATTATTAAATTTTTTTTGGGTTTGGTTTAAATTTTTTCATTTTTTCCCCTTTTTTTTGTTTTAAAAAACCCCCCCTTTTTTTTTTAAAAAAAAAAAAAACCTGTTTTTTAAAAAAATAAAAATTTTTTTTATTGGGGCAGGAAATAAAAAATTTTAAAAAAAAATAATTTTTATAAAATTTTTTAAAAAAAAAAATTTTTCTAAATTTTCCCAAAGGGTTTAATTTTTTAATTTAAAAATTTGAAAAAAATTTTCAATTAAAAAAAGGGGTTTTTTAAAAAAAATTTTTTAAAACCCTTTTTGGGTTTTTTTTCCTACATTTTAAAAATTTTTTTTCCTTATAAAAGTTTTAAAAGGAAAACTTTTTAAAAAAAAATTTTTCCCCTAACTTTTTTTATTTTTTATTTTTAAAAGTTTAAAAAATTTTTTAAATTTTTTAATAAAATTTAAAAATTTTTGAATTAAAAAAAATTTTTTTTTTAAAAGTAAAGGGGAAATTTTTATTTTTTAGTTTTTAAATTTTTAAATTTTTTAATCCCTTTTAAAAAAATTTTTTTTTATTTTAAAAAACCCAAATTGCCCCTTTGGGGGGAAAAAAAAAAAAAAAGAAAAATTATTTTAAAAAAAAAAAATTTTAAAATTTTTTAAAAAAAAAAAAAAGGGAAAAACTTGGCTTAAAGGGGAATATTTAATAAAAAAACCCTTCCCCCCTTTGTGGATAAAAAAAAAAAATTAAAATTTAATTTAAAGGTTTTTTAAAAATTTTTTAAAAAAAATTTGTAAAATTTTTCCCCTTTGGGGCCAACCGGGGTTTTTTTTTAAAAAAACTGTAATTTTTGTACAAAAAACCCCTTTTTTTTAATTTAAAATTGGGAAAAAAAAAAACCAAAAATTTTAATTTAAAAATTTAAACTTATATTTTTAAAAAATTTAAAAATTTAATAAAAACTTTTTCCCAAATTTTAAAAAACGAAACCCAAATTTTTTGGAACTTAAATAATAAAATTTCCCCGTTTTTCAAAAAAACCCTTTTAAAAATTCCCATTTTAAAGTTAGAAATTTAAAAAGATTAAAAAAAAATTTTTTCCCTTTTAAAATAAAAAATCTAAACAAAACGGTTTTTAAAAATAAAAATGAAAAAAAATTTCCCCCCAATTAATTTTTTAACCCAAAACTTTTTTTTTTTAAGGCGTTTGGGTTTTAAATTTTTTTTTAAAAATTTTTTTTTTCCCAATTTCCCCTTTTTTGGGCCGGGTTTTTTTTACTTTATTTTCCCAAAAAGGGGGATTTAAAAATTTTACCCAAGGGGGGGTATTGGGGGAAATTTGGGGCTAAAAAATTTTTGTTTTAAATTTGGGGTTTGGTTGGGGAAAAGGGGGAAAAAATTTTCCAAAAATTAAACAGGTTTTAAATAAAAAGGAAATCAAATAAAATTAAAATATTTTAGACAAAAATATCCCTTTAAAATTTTAAAACCAAAAATTTTCTTCCCGTCTAAAATTTTTTTATTCTTTTTTCCAAAATTTTAAAAGGGAAAAAGTTAAAAAAATTAATTAAATTCCCAATTTTTCTTTACAAAAGGGAAAAAAAAAGGGGTTTTTAAAAAAACTTTTAAAAATTCCTTTTCAAAAGGGAACCCAAAAAAAAAACATTTTTGAGTTAAATCCAATTGGGAAATTTTTTTCGTAAAAATAAAAATTTTAAGAACCCATTTATTCCCCAAAAAATTTTTTTTTTAAATTTTAAAAATTTTTTTTTTTTAAAAATTAAATTAAAAATTCTTTAACCTTTTTATTTTTTTTTTTTAAAATTTTAATTTTTTAAAAAAAAATTTTTTAATTTTTTAATTTTAAAAAAATTGTTTAAAAAAAAATTTTTTTCCCCCCAAAAAAAATTTACCCAAAAAAAAAAAAATATTAAAAATAATTACCAAAAAATAAAATACAATTAATTTTTTAAAATTTTTTTTCTTTAATTTTAAAAAAATTTTTTAAAAAGGTTTTGGTTTTAAAAAAAAATTTTTAAAAAATTTGAAAAACCCCAATTTAATTTTTGGGTTTCATTCGGGGTTTTTAAAACCCCTTTCCTGTCATTTTATTTTTTCGACGAAAATGAAAAAGGGGCCCCATTTTGAAATTTCCTCCTATCCCTTTCAAAGGGGGTGGGAAAATTTGGGTTTGGGAGAGTCCTATGATCCCCCAACGGGTTCAATAAAAATTCCCTTTTTCGTTTTTTAAACGGCGCTAAGAAAAAATTTCCCGGTTAGGGTTTTTCAAACAAGACCACAACAATTCAATCAGTCAAAAAAAACACCACAGCAAAAATTTCCAAAGCCGAATTCAAAAACATCACACATGCGCAAACTACTTACAATCAAAAAGCAATCAACCTTTAAGCCCTCCGACCCACTAAAAAACTAGTACCCCTATTACAAAAAGTAAAAACCCCAAACTTATTTGAATTTGCTGGGGATCCTGATCCTCAAATTGCAAGCGATTTGTTTTTTTGGGTGCCCCTATAATGCAAAGGGGGCCATTTAGTTTTTATTTTATGGATTTTTTAATCAAATTTATAATGAAACCCTCATTTTCCTCATGTATCCCTACAACGTACAAAAATTTCGTTGTATTTTATTTGGGGGTTTTCCGGTTTCCTAAACAAATTTCCTATTTTTAAAATTCCTAGGTCAAAATTAGGCCCCGAAAAAAAAAGGGAACATTAAACACCTTATGCTCGAGTATTCAAAATCCTATTGGGCCCGAAATTTAGGTATTCTAACTTTTTCCGGTACAAAACTAACCCAAATTTGGGGAAAATCGGATTTTTTTCCCGTGTGAAAAAATTCCTTAAAATTTAAAAAAGATATTTACTTAAAATTAAATATTAATTTCCGTTTTGTTTTTTTTTCTGATTCAATTATAATTTTAAAAACCCCCTAAATAATTTTTTTTTTTTTTTAAATTTTAAAGTAATTTATATTTTCCATAATTCCTAATTTCCCATACCCTTTACCAAATTTTCCCCTTTAATTTAAACCCATAATTATTTACCTAAAAGCTAGGATTGGGGTTTTTTTTTTTTTTTTTTTTTTTTTTTTTTTTAACCCCCCCCCTGCAAGATTAATTTCCCTTTAATCACCCAATAAAATTTCCAAATCAGAATTTTAAACTTTCTAATTCCCCTAATTAAAACCCCAAAATCCCCCAAATTTTTAAACCATCATTTTGGGGCAAAAAAATTAAATTTAAAAATTTTTCAAAAATTTAAAATTTAAAAAAAAAAAGGTTTTCATAGCCCCTTTTTCTAAATCATTTTGAGATTTTTCTACAGAAAATTTTTGAGCCCCAAACTACATCCCTAAGCCTTTTTAATTTTCCCGGGTTTTAATCATGCTCGGTTTTGAAAAAATTTCTTAAAAAACCCCTAATTTCCAGACATAATTAAACAAAATAAATTTTTTTTCCCCCTAAATCTACATACAAAAAACCCCAAAAATAACAATTTTTCAAAATTTTTTCGGGGCAAAATAACTAATTTTAAAAAAAAATTATATAAAAACCCGGGATGAGTAAATGACAAAACCCGGTTAAAGGGTTTTTTCCGGGCCCCCCCAAAATTGGCCCAAAGGCGTCGACCGGTCCAACGCTGGCCCTTTAGGGTAGGGTGGTGGTGGGGGTTTCCAGTTCCCCTTTTGTAACCGGGCACATTTTTTTTTTTTTTTTTCGGGAATTTTTTCTCCCCGATTTTTTTGTTTTCTTTTTTTCCCCTCAGTTTTACAAACTGTCCCAAATGCTTTTTGTGAATTTTTTTTCCTTTTTTTATAGACAAACATAGTAATTTAAATTTCATTTAAAAATTTTTTTTGATTTTTTTTCCCATTTCCTTGATTTTAGGGTTTTTGTTTGGCACATTTTTATTGGCCAATTTTTTTTTTTTTTAGTCACGGGCCTGATTTCCCTTTCAGACTTTTTTTCCCTTTTGATTTTTTTTTTTATTTTTTTTTAAAATTTTTTTGTATTTTATTTTTAAATTTTTACTTAATTTTCGGGCTTTTTTAGCAATTAAAAACATATTTTTTTCTTTCAACGTAAATACATGAAAGGGGAAAATGTGAACATTCCTAAATATTATTTTGGGCATTTTTAAAAATTTTTTTTGTACACAAAAAAATTTTCTTTAGTAATTTTTTTAGGGTTTTTTTCATGACACTTTTCGCCTTTTCGGGAATTAGTATTATTTTTCTTTTAAAAAAAGAAAATTTTTATAGTCCCCCCATTTTAAATACTTACTTTCTTAAAATTTTAATTTTTCCCAAGGGCATTTTTAAATAATATTTTCCCTCAAAAGTTTTTTAATTTGGGTTTTTATCGGGCCTTTAAAAAAGGGTCCCCCCAAACCTTGGGTTTTTAAAGTTCAATCCCACGGTTACTTGAAATTGGCTTTAGGGGTTACATTTGGGTTTTATAGCCCAAAATTCCTATTATTGGCTGAGTAGTTTTCATTTTGTAAATCCAAGCTATCTTTTCATTGAACTAACTAAAGGGTCCTGCAATTTTTACCCCAAATTGTAAACCCTTAGTGGTCCTATTGAGTAACAATGGGGGCTACAATATAAATTTTTGGGGTTTGTCGCTTACATTTTAAAAGGATTTTCAAATTTCAATTTTTGCTGAGTTAGGTTGAGATCGGCACACTCCCGGGCTTTTCCCATCTAAAGGGTTCAAAGAAACCGGGCTTCCAACTTGAAAAATAATCTAAAGAAAACGTGAACCGAACAAATTTTTATAAATTTGAACTAAGCTTTTACTACTTTTGAAAACCTTCCTTAAAAAAGAAAAATCAAAGGTGTCCTTTAAAAATTTTTTGGTCCCCAATGTAAAATTGAGCGAATTCTGAGCCCCTTTTTAAATTTCAACATCAATTTAAACTGACCTAAGCTTCTAACTTTTTTTTGGGGCTTTTTATCTTAAGTTGCCCTTTTGCAAAAAAAACCCCCATTTTCAAAAATGGCTCGATTTCTAATTTTCCAAATTTCCCCTTTGAACAAAGGTGTTTTCAAGTTTTAAATTCAATGAAGGCTCACCTTTTTTACAATTTGAATTGAGCTATCTTTTAAATATTATAGCCTGACCTGGGGGCATACTCCCCAGAAATGTAGTGCCTACAAAAATTTAAAAAAAGAGTAAGATTTCCCATGTTGTTCGATTTTTGTCTATTTTTAAATTCTTTAAGATAATTTTTTTAATATTGCCCGTGATGTTCAAATTTGCTTTTATATTTTTTTATGTTTGATCTCCCATATGAACTTCGACAAGCTTAATAAAAAGTGTCAACCATTCGACACGTATACCCAATTTGCTCAATCTTAACTAAAAT
This sequence comes from Lumnitzera racemosa, assembly GCA_024138005.1. Taxonomy (NCBI): domain Eukaryota; kingdom Viridiplantae; phylum Streptophyta; class Magnoliopsida; order Myrtales; family Combretaceae; genus Lumnitzera; species Lumnitzera racemosa. The sequence goes on from JAMXBC010000192.1 coordinate 15,714, forward strand.
TTATTTCTACCCTTTTTGAGATGAATACAAGAACTCAAAGACATATTGGGGTTAAAGTTTTCCCTCCACCTTAACCCCCAATGCAAGTGAAATCTGCAAAACGACTACCCTTAATAGTTTTAAAAAACCCTTACACATTAAGGGGGAAATTAAGAAAATTTACATACTAATCCCAATTCCTATATTTAACAAAAAACCAATGGGAAAATATATCCTTGCCCTCTAATCCTATGAAAGGACAATGAGATAAAAACCTTAATCTCTCTTAAGAGTGATGGGTGAGTACTCTAAGCAAATTTAAATGGATGATTAGCGGGCTTAAAACAATCCCCCTTTTAAAATTTGGGAAATAGGAAAAATTTGCCTAATCCAAACCCTCGTAGGGAATAAAGGAAAAAGTAAGCCTAATGTCCCTTAAAAAGGACTCGTCCCAAACCCCGATCTTTTTAGGCCTTCCCCTTTTTTTAAAGGGCTTTCCCTTTTGGGGAAACCAAAAATCTAAAAAAAACTTTGACTACCCCCCCAACTTTTTCCTCTTAAAACCTTTGCTTCTTCAAGTTTTTTGGCCTCTTAACCCCTTTTAAAATTGAAAAATTTTTTGGAATTTCGACAAAATTAACCTCTCTAGATATTTTTTTGTCTCCCTTTGTCACCAAAGAGATTGGGGAGCAAGTTTTTGATAGCTCTTTTTAATAACTACCTACGAGTTTCCTATTAGCTGGCCTAATACTTATGCCCATCCAACAATCAAGTTTTGGGGAGGGGTTTTACTAACCGTTATAAATACAGACAAGACTCCTAGGTAAAGGGGTTAGGGGGCTTCCCCAAAGGGGGCCCGTAAATTACCTAAAAATTTTTATAATATTTAAAGGGACCCTGTTTTAAAAATTAAACCCTTTCAAGTCAAGAGAGTAAGACTTTTAAAAAAGTTAATTACTAAAGGGTGTTTAATTGTTAATTTTATTTAAAATATTATAAATATAAATAATTTTTGAAAATCCAATAATTTTAAAAGTTCCTCAGAACTACCGAGAAACGGGAAACCCCTAAAACCCAAAAAAAAGACAAATAGAAAACTTAAAATTTGAACTTATTTAAAATTTTCTAAAAACCAAATATATAAGTAGTAGTAAACCCCTTTAAAGTCCAAAAAAAACAATACCCAAACTTTTTCCAATTTTAAACCCCCAAAACCCTTCAAATTTCACTACCCCCAAAGCTCGACTCTTAACCCATGCCCAAATAAATAGTGCTTGCAAAAGAAAAACTATTGGTAAGTAAACTACAAAAGCTAAATGAGTTTTTTCATCATACTAACTGGCAAAAATTATCCAAAAAATTTTTTTACAACAAATGAAAGTAGGGCACATGGAGTATGCTAAATAAAAATTTAACAGTTGCCCGGGTTTGCATATAAAATGGGATTTTAATGCCCCTGAGATAAGATTTTAGAAAATCATCATTTAACCAAATAAAATTCAAGTTTTAAAACACGGGGTTTTTTAAACCCAAAAATTTTTTGAATTAGTATTTCACAAAAATTTTTAAATTTTTTAAAAATCCAATAGTAAAAAACAAAATCTCAAGCCTAGCAGTAAAGGGGGGCCTTGGGAAATAACCATCCTTACAGTAGGGGTTTTTTAAAAACTCGACTCCAGCCAAAAGGGTTGGGCCCGTCTCTATCGCCATTTAACCCCGAAGGTTTCGGCAAAGGGTGAGGCTGTACGAGTGCACGACAAAAACCCCTTTAAATTATAAATAAATAACCCCTGTAAGGCCCCCCTTTACCTTCACGTAAAAAAGTGACGGCGGAAAGGTAATCAATGCATCATAATGCAAAACCTTTTTTAAATTTAAATAACCCAAATAAAATTTAAAGGGTCAAATCTTTTGGGGCGTTTAAATCAATTTTCCTAAACCATCCAAATCATGAAAAACCAATCATAAAAACAAATCCTAAAATTATTTATTAAAAAATTATTTTTCATAGTAAGCAATTAGATAAAGGGACATGCATTTTTTCGAATCCCTACGTACAATTTATTACTTTTTAATTTTTTAAGTGCACAAAATTACAAAAAACAAAATAAGTTTTAGAGTCATGGGAAAAGTACTTATTTTGACTATAAACAAACCTTGCTGTAGTCGTAATAATCAATTAGAAGATCCTTGTTTTTCGTCGGGAAATCCCTGATCTTAAAAGAGATAACATAAATAAAAAAGGGTTTTTGAATTAACTAACAATTCTAAATATCAATCTACCTAATTCTACTTAAATTATTTCTATTTCCAGTTTTTTTTTAATTTAAATTTTAATACTATCGTATGAACTTTTTCTTTTTAAAATTTTCGATTTTTTAAAAATTTATAGTCGTTTTCATCTTTTTTTTGGAAACAAACGTCCCGACGGTAGTGTCCTTTTGGGAAACTTTAAAACCTGTATTTGCTATATAAACTAACTTTTTTAAAAAATTCAAACTATTGAAGCTTAATTATTTTCATTGGCAAAATTTTATGTTCCTTTTTAAGTATTTAAAAAATTTTCTTTAACCCCTTAATTCTTTTATATTTAAAAAGACTTAGGGTTTTTATTTTTTTAAGAGCTTTTTTTCCCCCCACATTTAAATTTATATCCATTCCCAAATTTACTCTTACCCCTTATGTATTCATATATTTTTAAAACAAATGTTATATATAAAATTTTACTTCTAATATACTAATTGTATATTTGGGTGAAACTTATGTTTTAAAACAAAACACATCCCCAATACATATATGGTGATACAAAATTTTTTAAATACGTATTTTCGTATGCCTAATGTTCCCCCCCTTAAAAAAGCTTCACAAAAATTTTATTTTTTTGCACTTTAAGAGTGTATTTAGGAAGGTATTTTGTTGTAAAATTAGGGAAAATTTCCTTTTTTTTTGGTTAAAGTACATAATGGGTACTTATAAAACAAAAGGGCTTCCCAAACATAAAATTTTTTTCCAAGTGTACTTATCCCTAAAACTCAAGCATATATACATGGTTTCTTTTCCATTTACCTAAGGATTTCTTACACTTCTAAGCATGGGAAAAAGAAGCTTTTATTTTAATAACACAATGCCCCATATTTTAAAAAAATTTTTATGCTAACCAAAATTATACAATTAAAATTTCTACATAAGAAAAAAAATTAAAACATAACATACCTTTTTCTCCTTTGGTTTTTTAATAGTAGAAATTGTGAAAGTGAAGTGAGAAAGTGTTTGGGAAATTTAAGGGGGCAAGGGGTTTATGGGTTTTTGGGAAAAGGAGAAAAGGACTTTTTTTTGTGTTTTAAAAGATAAAGACAAGTGGGTTTATGTGGGGAAGGGAAAATGGAGGAAAAAGGGGGGGTAGAAAAGGGAAAAAAAAAAAGAGTAGAAGTTAAAGAAAAGGAAGGGAATTCCCCTAAAAAGATAATGTTTTTTTTTTAAAAATTTTTATTACTTTCAAAAAAAATTTTTTTTAAATACTTTTAAAGAAAAAATTTTTTAAAATTGAAAAAAAAATGGGGGAAAACTTTTAAAAATTTTAAAAAATGGAATAATCTTTTTAGGTTTTATTTTTTAAAAATTATTTTCTTTTAAAAATTTGTAAAAGTTTTTTGAGTTTTAACCTTTTTTTTAAAATTTATTTAAAAAAAATTTTAAATTTAAATTAATTTATTTTTTTTAAAATTATTTTATAATGAACTTTTTTTCTAAGGTTATTTTGTATTTATTATTAAATATTAAAATTTTTTTTAATTTTTTTGATTTTTAATATAATTTTTTAATTTTTTTTTTTTTAAAATTATAAAAAATTTTTTTTTATCCAAAATTAAAGTTTTATTTTTATTATTTTCAAAAAACATTTTAAATTTTGGGGGAAAAAAAATTTTTAAGGGGGAAAGCGAATATTTTGGGGTTTTAAAAAATTTTTTATTTTGTCAATTTTGGGAATTTCTAAAACTTGAGTTTATTTTAAGAAATTTTGGTAAAAAAATTGGGGTTTAAAACCATAAGGGGAATTCTCTTCCCTTTTATTTTTCTTAAATTTTTACTTAGGGAAATTTAAAATTTTTTAAATCTAATTTAATAAAGGGAAAAAAGTTATTTGGTTTAGATGACAAAAAAAGAAATCCCCCAGGCCAAAAGGGACCCTTCCAAAAGAAAAATTAGGTAACTCTTCCCCCTTTTTTGTTTTGGGTAAAATTTTAACCCAAAGGATCGAAAACTTCCATAAAATAAAAAAAAAAATTTAAATTTAAATTAAAAATAAGCCCCCTTTTTTTAAAATTAATATTTTATTTTTAAAAACCCTTTTCAACCTATTTTAAAATTAACAAATTAATCCCCCAATTTGAATTCTTTTTTTTTTTTTTTTTATTTTAAAAAAACCCCCTTAAAAAAATTTTTTTTTTTAAAATTTTTTTTCCTTCCTAAAAAATTTTTTTTAACCCTGTTTTTAAACAATTCCCCTTGGGTTAATTTTATATTAATAACCCAAAAATTTTAAGGACCCCCAAAATTTTTCAAGACAAAAACAGGTTTTGAAATTTAAATTTCCTATTGTACATATCGAAAGTTAAACCCTAAGCCTTACAAATCGCCAATCAAAGGGGCCATTAAAAGGAATTTCCAAAAATCCTCTTTAAGGAAAAAAATTCAAAAGTTAAAAAGCTTTTTGGGTTTTTGAAAAGGGAAAAAATTTTGGGGCCAAGCCAAAGCCCCAAAAAAAGGAGTTTATTAAAAAAACCAGAAAATTTTTTCCCCCCCCAAAAATTAAAGCCCCCTTTTTAATAAAAAGGGTTGCCACCAAACCAAATTTTAATTTGCCCAAAAAGGTTTTTCCATTTCCTTTATGGGGTTTAAATTTCAAATTACCCCCAATAAAAACCCGCAAAATTTTCCCTTTAACCATGGAAGAAAGCCTTTACTTTTTGATTTCATTCCAAAATTAAAGTATTAAAAAACCCCTTTTTGGGGCAAAAAAAAGGGTTTAACTTTTAAGGGGTTTTTCCCACCCCCCCAAAAACATAAAAACCCCCCCAATTTTTTTTAATGAAAAGTGTAATTTAAAAAATTTTTAATAAGGCCAACCAAAGGACCCTAATCCACCCTAACAAAAGAAAATAAAAAACTAATTTTGGTTAAACCCTTTTTTTTAATTTTCCCTTAAAAATTTTTTTCCAAAATTCCTTTATTCTTTTTTTCCCACCAATAATCCTTTTAACCTGAAAATTTTTTTCCAAGAAAGGTTTTTTTTGGAGAAATCGGAGTTCTATTTTTTTTTAAAAATTTTCCCCCTTTTGGGCTTCCAAAAAAAATTTCAAAAATTTTTAAAAATTAAAAAAGTCAACCCCTGTTGGAAAAAAAAACCCCCTTTTCCCCTTTTTCCCCCCCAAGAAAATTTTACAATAAATTTTAATTTTTAAAAATTTAAAAACAACATTTTAAAGTTTTTAAATTAGTTTAAATAAGGATGTTTATTTTTTAAATTTTTTATGGGTATGAAAAAAAAATAATTTTTAAAATAAATAAAAGATCGACCCCTTATTTGACTAATAAACAATAAATGGGGTTTAAAATTTAAAAATTAATTTTAAGTAAAAATTCTGGAGAAAAAAAAGTTATATACCAACAATCGCTTCAATTTAAAAATTTTATAAAAAAATGGAACCCAAAAGGGGAAGATTGTTCAAACAAAAGACCCCCAGATGTTCTCCATGCATTTTAATTGAAAAAAATGACAAAATTGTGGGGGAAGGGGAAGGGAAAAAAATTCAAAACGGGAGGGAAACATTTAATAAGAAAAAAAATTAAAAAAATCAAACTTTAAAATAAAAAGGAAAAAGAGGGAAACCTTATTTGCATACAAATTTTCTTAGATCGCACTTTTTCATTTGTGTTTATGTTTTTGAGGGGATGGAACGTTTAATAATAAACCAAGATACTTTTTCCCACTAAAGAGTTACTATTTTAAATTTGGACATAAACAATCCCCAACGGTTTTCTCCATGTAAATGATTAATTTTTTTGGGGGTTTTGACAACTAAGCCCCCCATATTTTAGATGGAAACAATTTTTTTTGGGGCAAATCAATGCTTCCCCCTGGTTGGCAACCCTTATTATTAGGGCTTTTAAACATTTTTGTTTTGTGCGGAGATTTTTCTGTTCAATAATCAACTCCTCCTTGCCCTTGCTTGCACAACTTTTTTCCCTTTGGGGCCACACCCCCCCCCCAGTTTGTTGAACTTTTGAATTTTTTTTCCCGTACAGAGATTGGGAAAATCTAATGGGTGGCGGGGGTTGGGTTCGAAACTTGTAAGAATGTTTGTTAAATCACGATATAAACCCAACTGGGATAATATTTCACACACAAGTTGCAATCCCTGTTTGTCTAGTGCAAAAACCCCCTTTCGGATCCTGAAAATTTTGGATTTTCAAAAATCCCCATTAACAAGTAATTTTTAATAAACATCCCAACCAATTTATATATTATGAAAGCCCTTAGAAAAAAAAATTGAAGAATAAAAAAAATTTTTAATGCAATTAAATGAAAAAAGATTCAATTTGGGCCACTAATAATTTTAAAGTAAAAGAATAAAAGGGGCCAAGTTTTTAATAATAATATTTTAAATTTAAAAAGAAAGCTACTATTATAATTTCATTACTGAAATTTTGCTTTTTAATTGATGATTTTTTTTCGACTGGGACAAAATTTACCTACAAAAAAAAAAAAGGGTTAAACTGGGGATAAAGGGAAGTGTTTAAAGAGTGCTTTAAATGGATCACCTAAAACCTAATCAACTCACAAATAAATGGGGAATAGTTTTTGTTAAATCAAAAGGAATGAAAAGAAAAAAGAAAGAGAACCCCCAAAAATGTAAACCTTTTAAATTTTTTTTGACCTAAAAAATTTTAAAATTTAAAACTCAAGTGGGGTTAAATTCCAAAAGTTGACAAAACTAATGAAAATGAAAACCCTAAAATACCAAACCCAATCAAAATCAAAAATTTTTTTCCCCCAAACGTAAGAAACACAAAAGATTTTATTTCGAAAATAATAAAAACCCTAAAACAAAAAATTTTTAAGGGAAATATAAAAGCACTAATTCATCATAATTTCCCCAAAAACTCAAATTGTTAATATAACCTTAGTTTTAACTAAATCTTTAGTAAAAGAAAAAAATAATTTTCCCAATCATTCAAAATACATAAAAATACAAAAAAAACCCTTTTTAAAAAACAAAGATAGTCCCATTATAGATCATTTTTAAAATTTTCAAAGTAAATAACAAAGTTAGATTTATAGATTTTAAGAGTTTAGTTTTTATTAAACTACATATAGGTAAGTAGTAATACTCTAAAAAATATTTTTCACAAAAATTTATAAAAAATTAGTTTTACCAAAAAAATTTTATAGAAAATATAAACACCTAAAGGAAGATCTCTTTAACCTATCCTTACTAATCAACCCAAATAAACCCCATGTTTCCCTCTTTTTCCCTTAATTTTTTTTTCCCAAATTTTTCCCCCTAATTATTTCATTATGTACACTTATTTTACAAAATAAATTTTGAAATGTTTAAACCAACCCCCCCAAAGGGTTTAAACTAAGCCAACAAAATGTCATTATCTTTTTGGGAGTTTTTCCCCCTTCCTTTTCTTTAATTTCTACTCTTTTTTTTTCCCCCCAAATTCTACCCCTCCTTTGCACCACTCCCTTCTCCCACATAAACCCCCCCTTGCCTTTTATCTTTTCAAACAAAAAACAAAGCCCCTTTTCTCCATTTCCAAAACCAAAACCCCCTTGCCCCCAAAAATTTAAAAACACTTTCTCACTTCACTTTCAAAATTTTTTCTACTATTCAAACCCAAAAGGGAAAAAAGGGTTAGTTATCGTAAATTTTCAAATCTTATGTATTTTAAATTAATTGTTTTAAGTTGGTTTACATAAAAAAAAATTTTGGGTATAAAAAGGCATATTGTTATTGAAAGTAGAAGTTTCATTTTTCACCCTTAAAAAGTGTAAAACCCTTAGAAAATTTTGAAGAAAAACACATTATAAAACTTGGGGTATATGTATAAGACCCTTGAAAAATATATGTAAGAAGACCTTTGAAATAAAAGAAACCCATTATGTAGGGGAAAACCTAAAAAAAGGTATATATTTAATTATACATAAAAAACCCCTTTCCCAAAATACATTTCTTAAAGTGCAAAAATATAAAAATTTTGGAAGTTTTTTTTAAAAAGGGGAACATTCCCCCAAAACGAAAATACTATAAAAATATGTATCCCCCATATATGTATTTTGGGTATGTTTTTTTAGTATACACATAAGTACAAAAGTATACATATTAAAATATTAGAAGGAAAAAATTTTTAAAATTAAACCTTGTTTAAAGAATATGAAAAACATAAGGAAAAATACTTTTTAAAAGGTTTTACAAAACAAAAGTTTTGACAAACCCCTTCTAAAAAATAAAAAACCAAAAGCTCATTTTAAGTATAAAGAATTAAGGGTTAATGAAAAAAATTAACTACAAAATGGAACAAAAACTAGCCAATGAAAATAATTAACCCTTCAATATTTTAAAAATTTTAAAAAAAGTTATTTTATATAGCAAAATACGGTTTTTAATGCCCAAAAACCGGACACTCCCCGGTACGGACGTACCCCCAAAACGATAAAAACGCCTAAAAAATTTTTAAAAAACGAAAAAAAAAATAAAAAATTTCCATACTTTTAGTTTTAATTTTAAATTTTGAAAAAAAAACTGAAAGAAAATTTTAAAGGGTAGAATTAGGTAATAGATTTTTTAAAAATTTTTAGTTAATTAAATTTAAACTTATTTTTTTATTTATCTCTTAATAAACAGGTGATCCTGACGAAAGCAAGGACTTCTAATTGATTATTACGACTACAGCAAGTCGTCTAGTCAAGTAAGTACTCTCGATGACCTATCCCTTTTTTTGTGTTTGTAATTAGTGCATTTAAAATTTAAATAGTAAAAAAATTGATACGTGGGGATTCGAAATTCCCATGGGGCTTGATACAAAATTGTTTACTATGAAAAATATTATTTAATACAATAATTGAGGATTTGATTGTATGTTTGATTTTTACATGTTTTGGGAGGGTTTTTTTACGGTTTTTTTGGATTTATCCCACATGATTTGATTTAAATTATATTTGGCTATTTTTAAAATTTAAAAAAGGGTTTATGCATTATCGATGCTTGCATTCCTATTCCCGCCGTCACTTCACTAAAGGGAAAAGAGGAGCCTTACGGGAAGTTTTTTAAAAATATATTTTAAAAGTTTTTTTTGTCCCAGGGGCCCAACTCGTACACATCCCCTTAGCCGAACCTACGGGCTTACTGGGCCGATAGAGACCCCCAACCGTATGGCTAGAGTCTTTTTAAAAGACCTCTACTGAAAAGGCATGAGTAGGGATTCCAAAAGGCCGCCTCACTGCTGGGGGGCTTGAGATTTTGGGGTACTTTGGGATTTTCAAAATTGAAAATTTTTTTTTTGTGAAATACAAAATTTCAAAATTATGGTTAAAAAAAACCCCAAATGTTAAAACTTGAATGTAATTGGTACGATGAAACTCTAAAATCTTTATCTCAAGGGCATTTTAAAATTTCCCAATTAAAAATGCAATACCGGGGCAACTTATATATTATTTAGCATTCTCCCCTGTGCATACAATTTAAATAGTTTTAATAAAATTTAAATTTTATCCCCTTTTTTGCCAAAGTATGATGAATTTAATTTATTTTGCTCTTTTTAGTTTTTCTTACCCCAAATTTTCTTTTTCAACACAAATATTTGGGCAGGGGTTTAAAATCGAGCATTGGGGACTTTATTATAGTTTTTTGGGGGTTAAAATTTGGGTAAAGATTGTATTGGGCCCTTTGGACTTTAAATGTTACTACTAAATTATAAATTTTTTATTTAGTAACTTAAAAAAGTTCAAAATTTTAAAAAATTTAAACTATTTGGGTCTTATCATTTTTAGGGGGTACCGTTTTTTCGGGAGTTTCGAGGAACGAAAAAATTGGGAATTTATAATTATTTATCTTATAATAGTTAATCAATTTAACAATTCAACATCCTTATAAAATTTAAACATTTTTAAATCTTACAATCTCTGACTTGCAAGGTAATTTTTATATCATGGGTGCATAAATATTATAGAAATTTTAGGTAAACTTCTAGGCCCCCCTTTGGGGTCCCAACCCCCTTCCTAAAGGGGTCTTTTCTATATTTTTAAAAAAGGGTTGTAAAAGCCATACCCAAAATTGATTGTTGGACTAGGCATTTAAATAAATTTGGCCAGCTAAAAAGAAGCTCGTAAGTATTATTAAAAAAGGGGCATTCAACACTTTCTCCCCAATTTTCTTTGGTGACAAGGTAACAAAGAGTTTTCTTTGAGAGGTTTTTTTTTTTCGAAATTCCAAAAAATTTTTCAATTGAGGGCTTAGAGAGGGGCCCAAAAAACTTGAAGAACAAAGGGTTTTAAGAGGAAAAAGTTGGGAAAAAAAAGTCAAAGTTTTTGTAGATGTTGGCATGCCCGAAAAGGCAATGCCCTGAAGAGGCGAAGGCCTAAAGAGATCGGGGGCACCGGGGTCCTTTAAGGACATTAGGCTTACTTTCTCATCATCCCTACGAGGGATAGGGTTTTGGGCATTTTTTCCTATTTCCAATTAAAGGCTTATTGTTTCAAGGCACTAATCATCCTTTATTAGACTTAGAGTAAACCCTACCTATCCCTTAAGAAGATTAAAGGGTTTAAATCTCATTGTCCTTTCAAAGGACTTTGAGGGCCCCAAGGATATTTTTTCCCCTTGTCTGTCCAAAAAATGGACTTTGGGGTTGTACTGTAATTTGCTTAAACACCCTTAAAAAAGTGGAAGGGTTTTAAAACTTTTTAGAGAGAGCTCGTTAGGGAGATTTCACTTGCATGGGCTTAAGGTGGGGGGAGTTTCTTTAAAACCCCCAAAAAGTCTTTGAGTTTTTTGTATTTATCTCAAAAAAAAGATAGAAATAAAACTAGTTTTAAAACTTGAGCAAATTGGGTATACGTGTCGAATGTTACCCTTTATTATTAAGCTTTTCGGGAAATTCATTCGTAGACAACTTTAAATTTTAAATGCAAATTTGAAAATCACGGCCCCAATATAAAACACTTATCTTTAAAAAATAAACAAAAGACAAAAAACGAACAACAAATTTAAATCTTACTCTTCTTTTCATCTTTGTAGCTCGTACAGGCTGGGCGAGTATGCCCCTAGGGCAAAGGGTAAAAAAATAAAGAAAACTCCCAAATTTAAATATTAAAAAGAAGGGGAGGCCCCTTCATTGATTCAAAGCTTGAAAAACACTTAGTTTTAAAGAAATTTTGGGCATTAAACTCGAGCCCTTTTTTGACTCGGGTTTTTAAAATTTTCAAAAGGGCAACTTTGAAAACTCCCCCAAAAAATTTAGAACTTAGAGTCCGTAACTTTTTTTGAAATCAAAAGGAGCCCCAAAAGCTCAATTTTTCATTGTGAAACCCAAAATTAATGGCCCCCTTTGATTTTTCTTTTTAAGGAAGGTTTCCCCCTGCTTTGTAAATTGCTTTGTTTTTGTTTTATAATAATTTTTTTCGGTTCACGTTGCTCAAAAATTTTGTTTTAAGTTGAAAGCCCGTCCTTTAAAAATTCAGATGAAACCACAGTGGGCCGATTCAACCAACTCACAATAATTGAAATTTGAAGCTCCTTAAAGTTAAAGCGACACCAAAAAATAAGTTCAGATCTGTTTTCTCAATAGGAAACCCCAAAATTTACAATGGAGTAAAGTTTCAGGGGCTTAGTTAGTTCAATGAAAAGATAGGGTTGGATTTACAAAATGCAACTACTTTAAACCAATAAAGGGAAACTTGGGGTATTTAACCCCGTGTAAGCCCCCAAAGCCAAGTCAATTTAAACCGGAAGGGTTGAACTTAAAACCCCAAATTTTTGGGGGATTTGGGTTTAAAAGGGCCGATCAAACCCCCAAAATTTGAAACTATTGAAGGAAAAAATTAAATAAAAAAGACCTGGAAAAATTAAAATTTTAAAAAAGTTTAAAAAGTAAAATAGGAAAACAAAAAAATTTTCAAATTTTAAGCATAAACTACTAATTTCCCAAAAGGCGAAAAGTTTCATTAAAAAACTAAGAAATTACTAAAGTTTAAATTTTTTTTGTGTACTAAAAAATTTTAAAATGACCAAAAAAAAAATTTAGGAATGGGGCACGTGTAAACCCCACATGTATTTTTCGTTAGATTTAAAAAAATCAATTGGGTAAAATAGACCGAAAATTAAGTAAAAAAATTAAAGAAAAAAAACAAAATAAAATTTTAAAAAAATCAGAAAAAAATCAGAAGGAGAATCCCCGGGGAACTGGAAACAGGTCGTGACTGAAAAAAAAAAAAAATTTGGGCCCAAAAAAAAGGGGCCAAACTAAAACCTAAAAAACAAGGGAAAAGGGCCAAAAAAACACATCAAATTTTTGCACATTAAATTTCTAGTTTGTCTATAAATTAAAAGGGAAAAAATTTACAAAACAAATTTTGGGCAGTTTTGTAATCTGAGAAAAAAAGAAAAAACAAGAAAAATCGAGAGAAATTCCAGAAAAATAAAAAAAAAAAAACTGTGCAATTAGCAAGGGGAAATGGGGAAACCCCCACCACCCCCCTACCCTAACCAGCCTGGACCGGTCCCACAGCCTTGGAACCCATTTTTGGGCGGCCCCGAAAACCTTGAACCGGGTTTTGTCATTTTCTCAACCCCCATTTTTATAAAAATTTTTTAAAATTAGTTTTTTTGCCCCGAAAATTATGAAACTTGTTTTTCCCGGGTTTTTTTTGTATGTAGAAAATTTTGGGAAAAATATTGATTTAGTTTTAAATTTTGTCTGGAAATATAGGGTTCCCTTTAAAAAATTGTTTCAAAACCGAGCATGATTTAAACCCCAAATTTAAAAAGGGTTTTGGGGTTAAATTTTGGGGGGTCAAAATTTTTTTTGTAAAAAACTCCATATGATTTAGAACAGTGCATTGGCCTTTTTTTTTTTTAATTTTCGAAAATTTTAAGTTAATTTTAGCCCTAAAATGAGGTAAAAATTGGGGGGTTTGGGAAATTTAAATTTGGGAATTTGAAATTTTAATTACGATTTTGGGCTTGATTTTAATTTATTAAGGAATTTAAACTCTGCAGTAACCCTAATCCTACTTTTAGGGACTAAATTTTGGTTTAAAAAGGGAAAAATTTGGTAAAGAAAAATAAAATTAGGGAAATTTTAAAATATAAATTTTCTTAAATTTAAAAAAAAAAAAAAGTTTATTTAATAAAAATTAAAATTGAAATCAAAAAATAACAAAACGGGAAATTAAAATTTAATTTTAAATTAAAAATCTTTTAAAAAGTAAATTTTTAACACGGGAAAAAAATCCGATATCCCAATTAGGGGTTTGTGTGTACCGAAAAAATTTTGAATACCAAAATTACACCCAATAGGATATTTTAATACCGAGCAAAAGGTGAAATTTAAAGTCACATTTGGGGTTCAGCCCCAATTACGACCTAGGAATTAAAACTAGAATCTATTTTTGGAACCGAACCCCGAAATAAAATACAAAGAATTAAATTTGTACTTTTAGGGATACATGAGGAAAAAAGAGTTTCATTTTTAAATTAAATAAGAAACCAAAAAATAAGTACAAATGGGCCTCTTTGATTATAGGGCACCCCGAAACAAAAACACTTGCAATTTTAGGTCGAGCGACCGAGCAAATTCCCAAATAAATTGGGTTTTTTTCTTTTTGTAATAGGGGTTTCTAGTTTTTTTAGTGCTCGGGGACTTAGGCTTGAAAATGCCCTTTGGGAAAGGGAAGTATTTTTCCCCATGTTGTGTATTTTTAATTTTGGCTGGAATTTTTGCTGTGAGTGATTTTGTGGGTGATTGAATTGTTGTGGTCTTGTTTGAACACCCTAACCGGGAAATTTTAAACTTAAATCAAACCCTAAAAAACCGAAAACTCATGCAATTTCAACCCTTAGGGGGTCCCAAAAACTCTCCAACCCCAAAAACCGACCCCCTTGAAAGGGATAGCGCAGGGTTGGGAAAATGGGCCCCTTTTTCATTTCCCCAGTCGAACTAATGACAGGAGAGGGGGTCGCGGGGGGGGGAAAATCAAAGGTTTTGAAGGTATCCCCCTGGGAAAGGGGCGAGGTCTCCATTGCACAAGCCCCGGGGTTTGGTTGTGAGCTGCTGCATAAAAAGGAAAATCCTCAAACCCGGGTGGGGGCCCGGGGGAAATTTTTTCTGAAATTTTACAACGGGAAAAAAAACCGGGCTACGTTGTGCATGACACTTTATTGTTGCATTGCATGAAAAAAAATTGTTTGGGTAAACCGTTTTTGCTTGTATGCATTCATGATCCCCCCAATTCAACTTTCTTTAGCTGTAGTTGCTCATACCCTTTTAGAAACCTTTTTCAGGGGCTGATTTTTAATCTCTTCAATTTCCAAGCCGCCCCTACCAAATTTCCAGGGTTTTGTCTTTTACGCCAGGGGGGTTTAGGACAATTATTTAGCTTAAAGTGTAACCAACTGAAATTGTAGTTAAAGGGTGAAGACTTTATTTTTTCTTTTAAATTAGTAAACTGTAGTTTTTTTATGTAAATCTTCCTGAAACTCTGTGGACTTCTTTTTAGATTTTTCTATGTTTAATAGTAATTTGAGTTTTCCATCATAATTTTTAGTAAAAACCCTTAAAACGAACTGTTTCCCTTTAAAGCGAGTGGGCGTCGACGCCTTGTGTAGTTATCTCTATGGTAGGAACTTTTTGAGACCCCTTTCTATCATAGAAGGGGGTTTTCCGGCGGGGGCGTTGCGACCTCGCGACTTCGGGGGGTAACAACCAGGCAATTGTGACTATGGACTAAGTCAATACCCAAACCCCAAAAAATTCACCACACAAAAACCAAAATATTATTTAGATGCTTCAATATCTAACTAGCCTTTAACTTTTTTATGTTCGACAAGAAAGGTCGACCATGTCACTCTGCTTAGTAACCGGATTTAAAAAATACTTTGGCTCAAAACTTTTCTCTTAATTATTATAAATTTTTAAATTTTGATGATACTTAGCATCGAGAACTCTTTGGGAAATTTTTGGGTTTTCCTCAAAAACTCAACTCTTCTTAATTTTCATTTTTTTTTTTTTAAACCCTGAAGGGCAAAAAACTAATTTTTTTTTCGTCCTTAAACCACTAAAACACCCAAAAGTTTTCCTTATACCGTAACTCAAAATACAAGTGAAGACCATATGAAATCTAGAGCCCTTCATGTTTAGCCAATTTATCAAGCATGGCTTAGCTTTAAATATCTGCTCAGTAATTTGAGTTTGCAGTAGCTGTTGGACAGATCATGCATAGTTCAACTATGGTAATAGGAATCAGACTACTAGACCTCTAACCCACAGTCAAGCTTGAGGCCTAAAAAGATTAATGAAGCAAATCCTCCTATTCTAACTTACTCCTACCAAGGGCGAGCTAATCCTTGCTGCCAAACAACTTCTTATGCCGAACCGACTAAACACATATCTCTTGGAAGTCATGTGCTGACTGGTCGAACGCTTTGCTAATAGCCTGGTCCCTTACACACCCCTACTAGGCCTTGACCAAACCAACCACTTAATTGGCAACATTGGTGTCGAGAAGCTGAAAGCTCTAGCACATATCTACCACCATTCCTTCTCGAATGAGCCCAAGTCTACTAGGCATCTCTACTTGACACCTTTGCGTGACCCTCCATCATGATCATACTATTTTATTGTTTTTACCAAAGCATCCCTAATATGCTATTACCATGTATCCCCAACCTACATGAGAAATCTACAGCGCTAATCATTAATTTACTTGAATTATCATTTGTAGCCTTTATTATTTTTTTGTACATTACTTCTTTTAGACATTACCTTTTTAGCTTTTTCTGTTTTAGATAGTTATCATAGTTTCTCGGGTATAAATACCTGTTGTACATATAGCTGCAAAATCAATTATCTTATTATCATCAATATATTGAATATATCATGTAAGCATTGTTCTTGTTAGCTTGTTTACTCTTTTCACTCTTATCTTAACGCTTAAGCAAAGCTAGGTGGCAAGTAACATCATTGAACCATCTATGCATTGTATCGAGTTATGCTATAAGTCCTTGGAAGTTCTTCATTACGCATATCATTGGAGCTACCTATGGCTCTACTTACTTTACTTTTACTATTTTTCATACAATTCCATCACCTTCTTCAAACTTTTTGCAAGCTTGGACTCATCTCAATAACTAGCCTTGTTTGTTCTTGGCTTCGATCCGTATCATCTTGGTATCAAAGAGAAGGTTTTATTTGGTTAAGTTATGTTTGTATTTTGTGAAGCAATGCTTGTTGTAGCAATGTGTCAAAGTTGTGAAAAGAATCACTTAAGTGCTTAAGTGAGTAATAGAGTATGGTAGTTTATTCTCGGTATACTCTCTTTTTCCCTATTTCGGAAATCTGAGAATAGAGTAAGTTTCGATATAGTGGATTTGTTTTATCATATAGTTACAAATGTTTATAGGTTAATTAGAAATTTGTATGGAAAGTGTGCATATTGTTTAGTCTGGAGAAATAGTGTTAATTGTATCTTAGAATTCGAAGTTTGAAACCAAATTTGTCGAATAAATGATAGACTCAAGTGTTAATGCTGGCATTAAAGATGATAACAATGGTGTTGTCCACTATGGCCGACAACCTTAAGGTACCCCCAAAAGCATAAACAAGAGACTAATGGAGTGGCTAACCTCTTAGTTGACCTAATTAGAGCTGATCATGCAATGGCCTATCGACCTGTTGAGGCTATGCAAAATGGTTAATAAGCTACCCAACATATCAAGGGTCAGAACCTAGCTTGAAAAGTTTAAGGTAGAAGAGTAAGAGGACCAGTACGAAAAAAGGATTGACTTGGAAGATCTGGATGATGATGGAGAAGAAGAGTTTAAAGAAGAAGAGAAAGTTTGAGCACCCTAAGCTACCGACCATGTGAAGCTTTAAATTCCGAGCTTCAATGGGTCTAAGGGTACGGATGATTATTTAGATTGGGAGGAGAAGGTTGAACATGTTTTTATTATTACCAATATGAAGACCGCACTGTTGAGTTCTCAAGATATGTTTGCCATGTAGTAGAAGAACTTTTAGATCATGAGGAGACAAGAAGAATATAGAGAGGTCAATACTTGGCCTAACATGAAGAAGGTACTTAGAAACAAGTTTATAACTGGATACTTATTTGCAAGACAGTTTTGCTCGACTTTATGAGTTGAGACAAAGAGGCCAAACTATTGATGATATATTCAAGAGTTCCAAATACCCATGATTCGCTGTAAAGTAGAAGAACCGTTAGCCTGAATAGTGCCTAAATTCCTCACTGGATTAAGAAATGATATCTAAGACATTATAGAACTCCAGCCATTTACTACAATGGATGAGGCTATATGAATAGCCCAATGAGTGGAAAGCTAAAGAAAGAGTAAGATGTCGACCCAATCCACGATGAGCCAACCTGTTCAAGTATGCTACCAAGCTCAACTAAGTACCAAGTCAACCAAACGAACAAATGTTAGGACTGAACAAAAGGGCTAACCTGAAGGTGACATACCAACCAGAACATATAAGAAAGGACAAGGATCAGGGAAAGACGAGCCAAATCAAATTTTTTAAAAATGCCAATGGTTTGGGTACAGGCTGCTTAGTATCCCAACCAATGAACTATAGCATAAAAGGGGAGATGCCCCCAAAAAAAGACTAAAGTAATACCCCAAATGGGGAAACAAGAGGAAAGAAAGAATTGGGATGGCTAATTTTAAATGCCAACCCCCCTTAAAAAAAAATGTGTTTCGCTGGGGACTTAGCCCAAGCTGACTCAGGTTCCTAAAAAATTTTAAAGAGTTTAGAACCCCAATTAAAAGAGGAAAAAATAAAGAACATATTCCACATCATTTTGAAAGGGTGGGTGATCAAGTGTATGACCATGTGGTTTGGGGGCGTACAAAGAAAACATCTACTAACCTAGTTAAAAACGAAACTATCGCCCTATTTCACATCCAAAGCTATAAAAGTTAAATTTTGGCTGAATGAAAAAGAGCACTACATGTCATTTCAATAAGTCTTTTTTGGCCGATCTCTTTTGGGAAAATTTAAATTCTAACTATTCCTGTAAACATGTTCCCATGTGTACATCTATTTTGTTAGGCCGGCCTTAGCTTTTTGACCAAAAGAATTTTCCAGATAGTTTTAAGAACATATAGTATTTAAAAGGATAGGACAAGGTTATTTTGAACCCTATTGGGGCGAGTCAAGTTAGCAAAATGCAAGCTTAAAAATCACTCGAAGATCCAAGAAGAACTTTAATTCTAAGAAAAGGTTTAGCTCTGAGAGGCCACATGCCAACTTTTATGTTGTCTAAGGGTATTTTGAGTTAAAAGAGCAAAATTAGCTACCCCTTTAGGTGAAAGAGTTAGGGATAAATATGTCGACCATTTCTAAAAAAATCACCTAAGGATTACCCTCATATAGCCCATTAAACATGGCATTTGATTTAAAATACCAATGCTGCCCTACCAATAAGCCAGCTTATCAGATGAATCTTGAGCGGGCCCTTTTGAGCTCAAAAGAAAGTCAATGAACCACTGGGAAAGGATTTTTTAGGGAAAACCCTCAGCCCCTAGTACCCCAAGGGCCGGAACAAAACGCCACCCAAGTATTTAATTCCTACCCTTTAGGTTGGATAACAGTTTGAAATGTGGAAAGCCAGGCCCTTTAATAAATTGATCTAAAGGGTCCTACCCTCCCAACCCAGATTGGGTTTAGGCCGGAAGATGAGGGGAAAAAACTGCTTTTTAAAAAACGGGGAAATATCAAATGCCCCGGGGATTTTCGCACAAAATGAACAATGAAATTAAGGAATTTTAATCGGGAAAGTGTGTTGTGGAATATTTTTTGAAAACCCATCCTTATGAAATAGTACAAACCCTTTGGGGGGAGCCACTATAAACATTTTCCATGGGCCTCCCTCAATGTACTAAATTTTGAGTCAAAAATTGGGAAAAGTTAAAGAATTTTTTTCCATTCTCCCAAAAGGAAGGGGTTTTTCTGGGCATGTAATGGGGTAGAGGAGGCTTACGAGTGGAAAAATAAAGATTTGGCAATTGTCAAGTGGCCACTCCAACCACTTATGCAAAGTGAAAATTTCCCAAATGGCCCTAGTTTCCTTTTTGATAAAAGGGTTTCATTAGAAATTTCAATACCTTTAATCACACCCCTTATCAAGCTTAAAAAAGAACAACTTTGAATTTAAGTAATAGAAAGGGGGGGGAAAGGAAGTTTTTTTGAAGTGAAGGGAAAGGTTGACTTCAGTCCCTTATTAGCTTTACTTATTTTCAAGAAGTTTTTTTTATTTAAAAATGTTGTCCGGGGCATTGGCTAGGCACTCTTAATGTAAGAAGGGTAAACCAAAATGCTTACTATAGCAAGAAGCTTTAAAGGACCTCAATTGAATTACTCCATATTTTGACAAAGAACTCTTAGCTCTTATCTGAGTGCCCTAATTTTGGAAAAAACTAACTATTACTGAAGAACTTGGGCCCCTCTATACCAATCAAAGAGTTCCCTTTTAAATTTCCTTAGAAGTTAGACTAATTTTCAAAGGACAAACAAGGTGAGTTGGATTCCCCAGAAGGATTCAACTTTATGATAAAGTTTCAAACAAAGCAAGAGAAAAGCCTTGCTAAAAACTCGTCCAATAACATGGGTTTTCCCTTTAACCGAAATGTAACCAGATTGTTTGGGGTTTTCGAGCATTTAAAAAAAAGCATCCCCAAAAGGGTTCACATTTCAGACCTATACTTGGGCAAATTTTCCGATGGAAAGGGCAATAGATAAATACCATATAAGCATGGGAAAACCCATTTCCCAGGTTGAAAGTTATGTTTTTGGCCCGGAAACCCTTTTGTTTAAGGAGTCACTTTTTAGGGGAAACCCCCCCAAGGGAGGACTTGTCGGGGCCCCCTTAAAAATTTTTGAGAGAGAAGAACCCAAAAGCTTTTTAAATGGAAAAAATTTTTTTTGCCCAAATGGGCAACATACATTGAATTAAATTTGGGGTAACTAAATTTCAAAAGAGCCAAAAGTCGAGTCCCAGTAAGGGAAAAGTAATGCCTTTGGCTACCCTTTCCAAGCCTTTAAATGAGTTGAGTTTTAGACTTTTTTCCCGAGTTCCCAAAAACTAACCAAGGCCCAAAAATTTTTTTAATAATCGGGCGTAAATAGATTCAATAAAGGGGACACTTTGTTTCCTTACCC
>JAMXBC010000194.1:0-36127 GCA_024138005.1 Lumnitzera racemosa
GGGGTTTTTTTTTTTAGCCTTCTTGATTTTATTTGAAGATAAAAGTTTTTTGAGCATTTTAAAGAAATAAGGAATGTGTTTTTGGAGAATTTAGATTTACAAGTAGAGGGGTTAACGTGTCATAAGAGATTAAAGACGCATGATAGCTTATGGCTTCATGGGTTTGAAGCATATAAAAAGAAAAAATTGAAATCTTTTTTTTTTTGGGAAAAAATTACATTACAAAAATCTTTAAACAGTAATAGTGAGAACCTAGTGATAGCCCAATTCAAAAAATTTTTTTCAATTGTTTTGCCAATAGCATTACTAGTATGACTAGTAACTTGACTAAAACTTATGATCTTTTTTATGTGAATTCCAACCCTTACAATGAAATAACTTGTTAAGCACATGCAATTTATATTTTAAACATGATAAACCAAGTATATCTATGGTCAAGCACACTTTAGAAGACAATAATTTCCCATTGTTGTTTCGATTTCTCCTTCTCTTGCTCAAAGAAATGTAAAGAATCCCTCCTCCCTATAATACTTAAGGAAGTAAAAATTTTTTGTTAAATGTTTTGAATAAGTACATCAAATTTGCCTATTCTCAAAAATCTAATAGGCAATTCAATATTAATGAATGTTCCAGAATGTTCTTTTCTACATTCATCTTAATCAAATTTTTAAGATGATTTTTCCATTAAGTCTACTACTCTTAATCTAGAAGTTAGGATTTCTTGTTTTCTTGTTTTTGAGCTTAGATTGAAAGTTTGGGCATCTCAAAAGCATACATAAAGAAATAGTTTTTTGCAAACTACTACATGCAATATTTTTAACTATAATATCTACATTTAGCCCTTTTTTTTTGAATGCATTTTAATGTTTCTATGAATATATGACAATATTCAAGCAACTTTTGGAAACGAAAGTTCCTTTATGGGGGGAATGAAATGCCCTTGAAATAAAATAATGATAAAGTAAGGTTATAGACAAGGGGAAAGAGGATATTAGAAAAAAACCAAAATAGGGATATCTTATAAGTGTAGATGTTGTAAAACTTAGAGGTACATGAAATTTCTCTCTTTCTCCCTCCCTTTACATTACTTTTCCTTTCCATTTGCCTTTTTCTCCTTATCGATAAACTCTAAACGCACCTAAAGTAAGGATTAAAGATAAGATTTTTTATTAGCTTTCCCTTTGAGATTTAGTGGTATTTATGGGGTTTTTCTTCTAAAAAAAAAAAACAAGGAGGAAATATTCTTGAAACCTAAATGTCAAGAAAATTCAAAACTTTTGAAGGGAATTGTATTAACAAGTGGGTGTTTTGACAATTTTAACAATTGTTTGTTTTTTTCTAATGTGTGTAGCATTTATATTAAAAGAATTTTGATCAAAAGCAATTTTATGATATGAAATCGCTTTAAATCATCAAATTGAGGAAGTGAATTTTTATGACTAAGAATTTTGCTTTAAAGTTTGGGTCATAGTTCTAATGAGTTCAAATGTCATAAAAAAAAATTTAATGATTGAAATTAAAAATTTTGAGTAATTTTTTAAAAATGATGACAAATTAGGTTGATTTTGGTTATTAGTGTATAGAAGTTGAGTATTGTGATGAAAAGGATAAAAGGGAGTCATGCTTTTAAAAACTACAGAATTTGAAAAAAGGGGTCGGTATTCTTTTGAAAGAGCTTAAAAGCATTTGTGCTGTATTGAGAAAAAAGGGTCTGACTGTTTGAAAAAGGGTTCGGAGCACCCTTATTGAAAAGAAATCATGTTCCACTCCATTAAAAAGCTCATAACATTTTTTTTTTCACATGTTTGGGACTTTTTTTGCTACTATGTATTTTTAAGCAACCTTCGTTTATTTGTTTCTCAAGGCTTTCTGACATGAAAAATTACCACTTTATCTTTAGATAAACAAAATTTAAAACCATTCTTGAACAATTTTGAGTACATTTTACTACTAAGGTTGTTTTAATAGATTTAATGAGCTTTTACCTCTTTTATAAGTACTTTATCTAACATCTCTCATTTTTTGAGCCTTCAAGTGTTAAAGAAGAGAAAGTTAAGTATGGGAGGGGGTTGACATTGGTTCTAATATTTGGGGTTGAGTTAGTTTAAGTGGGTTTTCTTTTCATTGTATTAAATATTAGGCTGTAAGATTCAAGATTTAGTACAAAATTTTGATTGTCCTTTCAAATATTGACACAGGGATGTAAAATGTGCTCATTAATTTAGAATTGAAAAGGGTGAATAATTATTTGACCTTAAATAAATGTTTACTACTTTTGCATAACCCAAGGTGATAGATTCCTAAGGCACCTTAATGATCCATGTAATACATTATTCTTACTAGAATCTTTCATGGGAATTCTTATGGTATATATAGGGATATCTTTTAGATGGGATTGATGTTAGTATTTTCTTAGTGGGGACTTTCATCTAATATTTTGTTATCTATATGTTACTGCATGAGCTGAGAACTCATTGTTATATATATATATATATATATATATAATAAAAATATATATATAAATGTTATTGCCTAAGCGAAGTTATGAGTACTCATATGTTGGTTGAAGGGCTAGATTAAAGTTTTAAATTTAAATTTGGGTTACATATTATATTAATTACATTGAACGTCTATGCTTGCCTTCATGTATGTGGCATCCTTTGTGTATGGTGTTACATAGTAAATTTTTGGTTTATTCTTTTTTTTTTATAATTGTAGGTAATTATGTTGACTTAGTGGCTTCTGACAAGTATGGAGATACTATTAGGATGGGGAAACAATGATTAGTAATTCCACTAGGTGATGAAAATTGATGTTAGATGATAAATAAGGAAGTTTTAATTTTATAGACACTATTATTTAACTAAGGATTTAAGAGGTCCTTTTGTGAGTCTTTCGGATTTTTTTTGAGGATATAGTTCTTTAAGAGTTTTTGAAAATAAGGAATGTGTTTTTAGAGATTCTAGATAAGCAAGTAAAGTCATAATGTGTCTTAGATAGTAGGGATACATAGCGAATTGTAGTTTCAATGTGTTTTGGCATATAAAAAGAAATAGATTAAAATCTCCTCTCTTTTTTTTTTGAAAAAAAAAAATTGCATCTCAATAGGTGATGATGAAAACCTTTGTGATGCCCAACTAAAAATACATTTTTCAATTTGTTTGCCTATAACATCGCTAGTATGACTAATAATTTGACAAAAATTTATGATCTATTTTCGCAAGTTACAATCCTTATTAATGAAATAACATGTCAACACATGCAATTTATATTTCGGCTTAAGGAAATATAACAAACCCTTCTATTTGTAACACGTGAGGGAAGTTTAAACTTTTGTCGAACCTTTTGGAGAAACACATGTAATTGCCCATTCTCTAAAAATTTTATAATATTTTTGCAATAAATCAAGAATAACTTCTTCTTTTTTATTTTTTTTTCTAGTGAAAGAATAATTACAAAGCTCGTTTTTATAATATTGAAATTTAAATGTAAAATTGTAATCATGTTCTGTCGGGGGGGCAGTTTTAATATCAAGGTACAAATAAATCATAACTCTGCAAAATAAACATATATGAAACAAAAACATAATAAAAACTTGGCCCTACCGTCTACTTCACTCTTACTTTTTAAAATGTATAAACATCCATAATACCAACCCTCCACCTAGTTATTAATCTTCTTCTGTTAATTCCTTTCTAATCTCTCTCCCATTCCCCTTAGTGCCCCCAAAGAGAGCGGGCTAAACCGATAAAAACCCGGGCATAAAGGATTCATCAATATATTAATAAAATCTGCCTTCATGAATGTAAGAAAACCTTTTCATATTGGTTAAGTTTATGGCATTCCATAGTACAATTTCATTATTATTTACTAAGCACATACATATTTATTATTTTAATTTGGGCTAGATATAATTTAGCCTTTTGTTTTAGAATTTTAGGCCATTTTCTTCTTTTTTAAAGTTTAAATATTAATTTTTAAATAGTGATTCCCTACCTTTTGAATGAGAAGCACATCTATCTTTTAAAAGTTTTAAATTGTTTAATTCAGAAAAATCATATTACCATATTGAACTTCATTATGAGTTCAAACCCACTGCCCCAGGTAATATTAATATCTGAATTCCTCATAATTAGATTAGTCAAATTTTTAGTTTTCACAACCCTTGAGATAATAATAATAATAATAATCAAGAATAGGGAAAATTGAAAAAGCAGATAATAGAAGTACTTATATTGTTTGATTTTGTCACTAATGGCTCGATTCTATTTCCCTTGGTGGTTTGTACCTGACATTTTGATTGGGGTATAAGCGTGCCTTTTTCTAGGGAATTATACGTACTCCCTTCCTAGTTTCTCATCATCATCAAATCAGTAATAGATAAATAAATTGCTAGTTTACTATTCTCATATTGAGTGTGATGCATAAGATAAATAAAATAGATGAAGAATTATTTATTCTATATATCATACCTCAATTGAAGGTGTTGTTAAAAGTGGGTAGAGGAGTGATTTATCTAACTTTTTTTTTTTTTCATCTAAATCGGTTTCCGACTAAGGGGGACTGTCGTCTGAATCGGATTCAAACGAAGTAGAAGAAAGGTGTGCTCCGCGCTTTCTTCAGTCCCTTCTTCCTCTTCCATAGAAATCATCTTCCTTTTGGCGTCCTCGATACCCAAACAGTATCTTCTCGAGCGAATCCTCAGGATTTTTTTTGGGCGTTCTTGAATCCGCCATAAAAATCAAAGCTTTGATTGCTTCTAACATGTTGTACTGCATAACATGGATAGCATCTAACACATTTTCGATCTCTTGCTCTCGTCACATACTCCATCCCAAAAGAACCTTGTCGAAGTGGTCGACATGAGCATTGCGGTTATTCCTGGGATGGGTTGCAAGACATTTTAGTTCCGCTTCGGATATGGATCTTTTCATCGCCGCAGCCCATTCAATAACAATCGCTTTCAGCTTCCTCAGTGCTTGGATTTTTCCATCTCCCATTCTCGTTATTTGTGGGGTTATGTTGGACGATTTACGTTTATGGTGCAATCAGCTAATGTTAGTTTTCGTCAAGAAAGGATTGTTAAAATTTCTACTCATGATGGCCTTTATATGTATGATTAGTTTTTCAACCATATCATATCATATCTATTATTGATTATCTATTATAATTTATAATTTCGGAAGTTAGAATAATGATAATTGGTTGAATCGGTTTTTATACAAATCGATCTATATGTATTACACCTATCGATATCTTTTCTATACCTGTATCTATTTGTATATATCCTAATCAAAATCTATTAAGCTACCAAGTATAATAATTTCTTTTAAAAAATGCCTTTAACTTTTATGATGGTGATATATTTTTGGTATTTTTAAGAATTATGTATACTATGTGCATCATTAGGGGTTTTATTCTTACTTTTCATGATCAACCTCTTTGTTGCAATTGTTGAAATCTTGGTTTTGTAATCTGGAGCTAGAAAACTAATCGTTTGATGTTGAAGATCATACAGTTAATAAATGAGAGCGAGTTTGATTCCTTTATTTCGAAACTCTATGGAGATCGTATACAGAGAGTTAGTTACGAACACGTCACCAGTAGTTTATTTTGAGTTGCTAAATTTTTATTCAAGAAAGAAATATTTTGTAATATGAGCATTCTTTTTATATTATATGCTTTTATAAGATTTACATATACTGTAGTAAAGAGCTGCTCTTTTTCAATACGATATCTTGTCAACGTAATATTCTCTTTGATATGGATAATATTTTGAACTTTTTTATAAAGTTAAATTCATCGTATTTATCAATTAACTTATATTCATTGACTATCCACTTTAAAGTGGTTTAGATAATGTTATGGTTTCTTTTTCCAACTACATTACGAATTATTTTTTTAATCTTCCTTATCTACCCGTATCACATGTACCAGCAGTCTTTCCTTTCTTTTTCCTTTTTGTAAAGTATGTCAAAAACTTAAAAATTTCTTAAAGGATATAAAAAATTTCAAATATAATTTTGATATAATAATAATATATGTGCTTAAAAAAGAGAATACACTAAACGATGTTCACATATTAATATTATAAATTTGGTGATTGATTTTTCACCTATTGTGATTGTTTTGATTAAGTTTGATAACTTATATCTGATAATATTATTAGTAATTGTTGGCTTCGAAAGGTGACTATATATTTTGTCTATTTAGGTATTTTGAATTATTAGAATGCTAAAAGAAAAAAAATAAAAATATGCAAATTCAACCTCATATTTTACCATACTAAATATGAAAAACATGTTTCTTGAACAATTACCGAAGCTTTTTTAGAAGGTGTTTCACCTTTAAATACATTTTCGGTATTCAATTCATTTTAAAGACCATTACTATCATCATATTATGGTCGTTGCTATTACTATGTAAATGTTGTACCAATTTTTGTTACTCTAATATTATTTTTCTTTTAGCTCCCATTCATTTATTAGATTTGAAACAATAAAGTAACAATCGACTATAATTTTCTTTATAAATTATCTTAATTTCCAATAATAGTGGATATGGGATTGGAATTGAAAAATGTATTATTTCTTGTTTACTAGATCATGATTCAATCCAAAGCATTAGATGTACTACCTTTATTTTATTGTATATATTTACCAAAATCATATATCAATTGTTTGACTATTTTTGAATACTATTACAATTAACATTGATTTGCTTAGTATTATAGGTGTTAATTGTCTCTATTTTCTTAAAAGTATATTGGTAATTGATTTTTTCATTTATAGGGGAAAAAAAAGAGTTGTTCATTAAATTTCATGAAATCTTTTAATTTAATTTTTTTTTCTAAACGTTGTGTCATTTTGCCATAGATAAAACATGACAATAAAGCTAACTGCATCTTTAGCAAATGAAAAGAAATTCTAATTCTCTTTAAATGCTTATTACCATTATATTGACTAGTAAAAATAAACTATGATATTCTTTTTAGAAGTAGAATAAATAACAAAAGATATGGTACAAAAAGTTGATTTAGTTTTTCACAACAAAGGAGAGATCAATTCTATTTTCCCAAATATTGTACCATAATATGAGATTGGCTTGATAGTCTTTTATTACTAATGTTATATTTGTCTTCCTACTTATGATTAACAAAATAGTCGAAGAGACAAAAGTAAAATTAAATCTATCTACGTCATCTTTATAGTTTCTCTTCATGGATTGGTTACTCTATTTCGTCTTTACACTTCATAAATCTATTTCTTCATAGCCACGTAATATATGAAAAATCATATATTTACTGTTATCATAAAAAATGGGAAGATTGTTATGTTCTTTTATGAATTTTGA
The DNA here is from genome assembly GCA_024138005.1 of Lumnitzera racemosa. Lineage (NCBI taxonomy): Eukaryota > Viridiplantae > Streptophyta > Magnoliopsida > Myrtales > Combretaceae > Lumnitzera > Lumnitzera racemosa. The sequence goes on from JAMXBC010000194.1 coordinate 7,354, forward strand.
TGATAACAAAAAGTGGACTACTTACGACACATTATTAGAATGTTTCGACTTATATAAATTTATATTTCAAAGACTCCAATCAAAGGTTTAAAACATTGTTGAAGAAATAGACTCAAAATGTATTCAGAAGGTAACTCAGAAACTTTTATTAAAGGGGATAGTAAGTTAATTCAAAAAATTGATCAGAGACTTTAAAGAACGTGATCGAGCTATTGAATTTTTCAGAGAGTTTAACTGGAAGAACTTTTGCAAAATAAATCAACATTTTGTTCAAGACGCAACTCCACTTGATTAAGTATATTTAGGAAATACATTTAATCTCGTTTCACATTAGTTAGTATTATATCAATAGCAATTAATTTTTAAGAGGATGTTAATTAAATTAAAGGCTTTTTAAAGGGGAATAAGAATTATTTAAGGGATTTATCTAGAAATTTGAATCAATTCAAGAGAAAAAGGGGTTATATTGGTATAAGTATCTAGATAATCTTGGGTTTTAAAGGGAATTTGAGTAATTGAAGTGTATAGTTTAGGGTGATTTATTGATGAATTATACAGGAGATTGGATGTTAAGAATCGAAAAGTATGTCCTATGTTTTAAATCAGAATTTTAAGTCATTAACTGTTTTTTGGATTAAGGGAACTAAATAATGATGAGAATCTATTGGAAATATCTAAAGAGTATATTTTTAGAGAATTGAATGATGGTTAGAGATGTTGGGTACCAGAAGAGATGTATTTGGCACCAAATTTTTGGCTACTGATTAGAATATTACCCCAAATTTGTAATTACAATTAATTTTTCCTAAAAATGGTAGCTTAACTTTTGTTACAAAGGAGGATCCCATGATCATTTTGACAATATATATATATTTTAAATATATATAGTGAATTCATAGATGAAACAGTTTTGGTAGCATGGAAGCCAAAGCTTATGGAATATGTTAATGAACTCTAAACATAAGAAAATCAAGATTCTAAAAGAAAATAACTTGTCATTTTATCCCACTAGATTAGGATAGAAAATATTCAAACAAATGGGATTCATGTAAGTGATCACTATGGCTTTCCCCAACAATGGGTGTATTTATACACCCACAAATATTGGAAGGAGACTAATCTTTATAAAATCAAATAGTGTAGAGAAACAAATTAAAGGGAACTAAAAGAGCAAGAGGAAAAAACTTGTTGATGAAGATTTAAGGAAGAAAGGAAAGGGTTATAAGAAGGACTAGAGGCATTGAATTCTAGAGGTGACTGATCACTTTCAAAGAGTGTTTAAGAGAGTACATGGATGGAAGCTCCAAGCCTAAACGGGTGAGAGCTTAGCATTTGTTGAGCAAATTTTCAAAGACATAAAAACGTCATTGACAAAGTCATAAAAGATCAACTTATTATATGGAGACTTTGTTAAGGAATGGATAAAGGAAACTATCAATGAATCCAAATTTTGATCCTATATTTTCAACGTACTAAACAATAACAAAAACATCTTGAAACTAATCAAAACGTTCAATCACCCCAGCCTGAGTACCATTAGACACCTATATAATCTCCTGTAGCAACCCCCAATCCAAGTTGATCAAAATGATCAGCTACTAGAGCAAGACCCAAAGAAAAATCTAATTCTCTTTTCCTAATCATCTAAACCTAAGGATCCTCCTTAAATTGAGATTATGTTTACACCTTACTTCATCCTTAATCTATTCCTAAAGGACCAACAAGGACTGTTTTCGTAAGATCTAATAAGGAGGCTACCATAGATCCTTTACACTCCAATCCTAAAGCTCCTACTAGTATTCAAGAATTTGCTAACTCCAATCAAACTCTAAAGAAGCCAGTTGTCACTTGTTCTAATAGAGTCAAATTATGTACAAGAAAGAAGACTAGGAAAGTCAATAAGTAGATTTCTAATGTTTTCCTTTGTTTAGAGTCATGTTTCTATTTTGTGTCAAGTTGTCATGTCTTCAAGTACTTTACATTGCAAAATGTTATATCCATGTAATTCTTCGGTATCAATGAAGCTCCTTTGATCTTTTAATTCCTTATACTTGTTATTTTATCATATTGGATTAAGGGGGAAGTTTCTTCAATGTTCTACAAAATACAAATGACCCCTTAAATTTTGACTTCGGTGTAAATTGATTTTCCCTAACTTTTAAAGTGTGGTTTTTTACTTCCTACATTTTAATAAATTGGCAAACAACCCTCAAAAAGCTAAGAATATCCCTCATAAGCATAAAGATGACTGAATAATATAAGTTTATTGTATCATGTTTGGTTTGTATAGTACAAAACATAAAATTTATGTTATAAAAATTAATTATTTATATTATAAAATAAAAAATTTTTTTTGTAATATTAAATAAAAATAATATTAATTAACTTAACATTATAATATGGGCGGTATTTTTCAATATGTAAAATATTTTTTATTTTTGCCCAATGAATTTCATTTTATACCATAGTATAAATATGATGAAATTTAAATTTTTTTTATTCAAATTCATCAGCCTAATTTTGTTTAGTCATCAAGAAAATTTACAAATTAACCATGGGAAAAAAAATTTTTTGTTCAGAATGCTACTTACAAGTTAATCTTCTAAAAGCAGCGGATTTATCAATGGAATGGGGTCGACATTTGTAAAGACCTCTCACAGGAGTTTTATGAGGTTTTTAAAACCCTAAGTATCAATTAAAAAAGGGAAAGTGTTTAAAGGGTCCCTTTGCCTTCAATCCTTCTCAACTATAACATATTTCATATCAAGACTTTATTGTAAATAAATAAATAAGTAAAATAATCATGTCCATGCAAGTAAAATGCAATGGGATTGACATTGGTTTTTTGGTATTATTCCCATTTTCAACATTTGATGCTATCAAATAGCACATTTTATGAATTAAAAACTTTATAATGTAGAAAACCTTACACTTATTGCAACCTCATATCACATTTTCTCCCCAATCATACATCATTTTCAACTGTTAATTTTGAATTTATTCAAGTGTATTTATTATTCATAAATTTTTATTTGCTCTACATACTTATGGTAGCATCTTTCACTATAACTTTATAGTAAATTAAAACTCTATTTTAATAAAATATATTATCATGATAAAAGAAAGATGTAGATGCATTTGACCAAAAGGCATGTTTATTGAAATCTAGTAAAAATAAGTCCATCAATATTTTCTTTTTTACTATTCATACGAAATCGAGTGTGATTTACTATAATTTTATTGTAACACACATTATCATAAAAAGACCCATGACATTATGCTGACTTACAAAACTTAATTTTTTTTAAGTCAGTAATTTAGTAGCTATACATTATATGTATTTTAAAAGCAACTTATAAATGAAATCTTGTGTCACTTCTTAGAACTCATCCAGGGGTTCATTCTTTTAACGAACTTCATAAAAATTTTTTATTAAATAGTTGTATACCATTTCTATGGAATCCATAAGATTTAATCCAATAGTTTGCATCCATTAGACAAAAAAAAAAAAAGTACAATGAAGAATAAATTTTGTTATGTTTTATTTTTAGTTATAAATTGAATGTACAAAAATATATGTGCATAGCTATACAAATTTAAATAACAAAAAAACTAAACTACCAATATAAAAATGATACTTGGGTACAACTCTCATCCCAACCTAACCCCATCTAACATACGTTAGATCTTCTTAAAGATGCAACTTATGATAAAGAAATTGAAGATGATGGGGCTTAGTCATCAAATCAACACTTAATGAACAGAAGATAGATACAACACCGAAGCAACCTCGTTCAAATGTGACCCGCAAATAAAATGACTATCAATATCAATGTGTTTTGTTCGTCTATACATACAAGATTAAATACAATAAGCAAGGTAAGTATTGTTGTTGAAGCCCTTAGTGACAAAAGCCAAGCTGGGGTACTTAGCTTCTGGAAAAGAAGTGCAGATCGCTTATTGCTTCTTAATCTTTCATGACACCAAATAATCACCTAACATAATGCAAAAAACCAAAACCAAATCGATTATCTATGATATTAGAAAGCCTAATCAACATTAGAAAAGCCCTTAATTTTAACAAACTAGAAGTAGATTAAAATAGACCATTCCAAATATGGAAGCAAGTGAAATAAAGCATACACATGAAGGACTTTTGGCTATGCAAGATATTGATTTAGTAGTGAATTGCAACACAAATATCAGGATGCATTAAGTGAATACAAAAGATGCCTAATCAAATGTTTAAAGGAAAAAAGGATTATCAAATAAACCCCCCAGTTGAATTATTAGCTTTTAATCTCACTAAGAAATAGCATGTTAGATGGTTTTTGTATTAGACAATCTGGTAAAAAGGGAAAAACATAAACAATAAACTTGATACCCACATCAAACTTGCAAATTTCCAAACCCAAGAAAAAAATAAGCCATCCTAAGGTCTTTTGTTGTAAATTTATCCTGTAAAAGCTACTTAAGAATGAAGAATACCACTCCCACATTCCTTATGACCAACTATCATCAGCATAAAAGCAAAATAACAATAAAATAAGCAAAGTGTACTAAGAATACAACGAGTAATCGTGTTTAATTGGATAAAACCATGCATAAGAAGAAAATTAGACAATTTAATATTTCATTAACGTGAAGTTTATATTAAAACATAAAAAGAAATCTTGAGTTTATACACTTGGAAAGGTTTAGCTTTGTCATAATCTTGAGGTGGTATCATAACGATCTCTTCATCCAAGTGACCATATAAGAAGGCATTGTTCACATTAATTTGGTGCAATGGCTACCGCATGGTTGTAGCAACAGTAAGAAGTATAATGTATTAATGTGCCTTAGAGGAGATCTTATCCTATACAGAGGGGTCCTCCGAAGAATATTTACCGATAAAAGGGAAAATATGGGTTTGCATTAAATTAAATTGCAAAAAGATGAAAATTTCAAGCCTTACAAGCTGCTCGCAATTTTGATGCATTGTTTAAGCATTTACAATGACAAAATGTTGCCAGATGTAACTCACCGAATTGATATATAGGTTGCTCATTGGCATAACCTTGCTTAAGAGCTACTGTAAGTTGGGTGAAGGAAATTCTCAATGCTGAAAAAGAAAGCACAAAATGGTAATTTTCATTAATGATGCAAAAATCTAAATACAACAGCTATACAACAAACTATTTATACCGGATCCTACTATGTTTACTTTTATGACTACTTTACTAAAATGGGTAGAAGAAATTACAAATCAAAGTACAATCGATAAAGGGGAAAATTTGAAATCCTACTAAAAATGGAATGTTCCAAGGGTCGGGTGATGCATGTGGGAGAAAAACGTGTAATTGTTAGAGTGGGGCACATTTGTAAATAACAAACTCTAATAGGTGATGATGAGGTTAGCAGGGTGAAGACCTTTCCCAAATTAGATGAGGTTCCTCATGGCATATCAGCTCTTGGGGTTAATTCAAAGAGATTTTGTGTAGATCGGACTAATCACAATAACACTCCAAATAGGTTGGGAAGTTTAGAGGTCATCCTTAAGGCAATTTTTCTGCATGTCAAAAAGGGTGAAGTCAAGTCACAATTGATACTTGAATACTGAGTTCGTAGACCTCTTGCTCACGATGGGGTCTTTTCCTTAGATTGCTTTTCGGGGTTGTCTTCATCGGGCATTTATGGGCTGATATTGACAATATTGAAGACTTTAGAGATTCCATAATCATTTAGGAGTTTAAAGCTTATAGGCATTCTTGTTGATCTTTAGATTTACTTTAAAGGGTCCCTCAGTTTAATGTGATAGCTTGCTCTTTCTCTTGGTCAAGAACCATTCATTATTGAAACGTAGCCATATAGTTCTGCTGGTTTTGAACTATTTTTAAATCCTCTTCATCCTTTACTTCCTTTTACTATTTTTTAGCATTTCAAGTCAATTGGTTAGCCACTTGTTGGTAGATTTATTGAAAGACTCATGTTAGGTCTATTGCTTCTTGTCCTCTTAGATGTTCTTTGGGGCCTAGCATTTGATCTAATGAAACTTGATATTCAATTTGTATCTACTATCAAAAGGGAAAGTCTTTTTGTGATGCTATGGACAAAAGGGTTTTGTACACGAACTTTTCTATTGTAACAATAATCCCAATTAGCCTAGTTATGTCCAATTGTAGCTCGAAAGAAATCTTAGGGAAAGGGTTGATAACTTCTATTTGTCCATCAGCCAAAGGGGTAGCAAGACATGCTAAATAGCAGCTTTGTTCTTAATTGGCATGATAGAGTATTCCAAAACTACTTAGAAATTTAGGATTTGGGTTTAGCCAAAATACTACTTAAAACTCCATGAAGCTTTATGATCTTTTACAAAAATAAAAAAGATATAGCCAAAGAAATGTTAGTTTTTTTTTAGGGCATAAAGTTGCCATCTTGCTAAACTGATTTATTACAACTATAACTGATTCCTTCCTTCTTCCGTCCTTGGTAAACCAAGCATAAAGTCTATATTCACATCAGTCCAGGGTTTTCTTTGATATAATTTTAGTGGCATAACTTGTCTTTGTTTAGCTCGGTTCTTGGCCTCCTTACCGTTGTACATTTTCCCGACAATTTGGTGTAAATCCCCATCATTCTTGACTAATAAAATCTCAACTTCAATAACTCAAACGTCCTCTCTCACCAAAGTGACCAGACAATCCTCTACTATGGTTTCTTTAAAAAGGGTAATCACACTCGAACAAGTTGTATACATGTTTCCATATCAGAAGAGATACCCTTCTTTTACGAAGTACTCATCTAGGATCCTTCCTTCTCGATCTAGACAAAAAAATAGGTTTGAAGTAGAGGTCCTAGGGGTATTGGTCCTTCAACTCACAAACCTTAATAACCTTGTTAAGCTTAAATTATCAACATATGTTTTTGGATAAAGCATTTGTGACCAAATTAGCTTTTCCATGCTTTTACTTGTCACAAATGAGAATCTTTAAAAGACTCAACCTATTTGATCTGCCGTTTTGGGAAAGTTCAATTTTTTTTCCTCAATTACTTCGATGTTGGTGATTAAAGTATATTAGAATTCCTTGGGCAATAGGTAATGTTGCTAAGTTTGCATAGCTTGGAACAAGCATACAACATATCCTTTGAGTTTTCTCACCAAAATAAGCAATACTCAGCAATCTCATGAGAATCGCTTAACCTATGCTTAAATGCTCATACTCTAGCTCATAACCTTACAAAAATTTGGTAATGTTAAGCACTGATGTAAAGGTTAATAACCTTTAGTGTCACATCTCGAAGTGGGCAGAGTCGTAATATCCCCGTCGTGTAAACCATCCTAAGATAGAAGTTGGCCTTACAACCGCTATCTCAACTGATCTACACAAGGCATCTACACTAACCCGCTTTGAAGTATACATTTGTAATTTAAATAAATAATTTACCTAAGAAAGTGGGGAAAATATATATATACACTATAATTCAATTATTGAAAATTAAAGTTTACAATAATTCTCTAAACATATTTCCTATTTATACATTATTCCAAAATTTGAAAAGTAATTTTAAAATAAAAACCTAGACCTTAAAAGCGTGGTTATTTTCAATTTTTTTCCTCACTCCCCAAGATCCATAGTTGCTAGCTTCAAAGTAGTTGTTGCCGCTTCTTAGCCACACCTGTATGATGTCTATGGGGATTGAGCAACCACAATCAGTAAGTTAAGATAGAGGACTTAAAACTATACCACAAACACAACAAGGTTTTCAATCACTTATTAGGTACAATGCATTGCAAGGCAAATGTCATCGCACGACGTTTTCTGACCTCGTGAGATTAGAGAAATGGGGCCCGCTCAATCCGGGTTGAGGAGTTGCCGTTCATGCAACAGCTCATGACCAAACCCAGGCTTGTTAATGGAACCTTGCTCCTCCGCGACTAACCTTTCGAACTACTGTCTTACCCGCCAGGGACTCCTCACCTGTCACTTAGTTCGACTAAAGGATGAAAAAGGGACCATTTTGCAATCCTACACATCCCTTTTCAAGGGGTGATTTGGCCGGAGAGTCCTAAGTCCCCAAAGGGGTTTGCCATGCATGTCCGATTATGATTACTGTCGTATATTTGATTAAGTCCAGTTTAGGGTGATCAATCATTTCATACAAAATCATAAAATACATCCAGAGCAACAAACACAATCATAGTATCACCCATAATCAAGCACATGCACATATCCAACAATCTAACAAGCACAACCAAGCAAAATCTTAAGCCTCCAAAATACAGCATCGATTAATCCCAACTTATCTCCACTCCTTGGGCTCACTCACCGAGGTCTGACTTTTCGGGCTATTGCCGATCATCCCTATAACACAAACTGTTTCAGTTTTTTCATATAACTGTTAAGGTTCGTTTTAATCCTATAACGCTTATTGTTAGTTTTGTTTAGGTTTAATATACCTAATTATCTAGGCCTTAAGTCTTTACAATTATTCTAGGTTTGGGGTTAGGTTCGGTTTGGGTTTCCGCATCAATTCTAAATTAGGGTTTTAATTCGATTTCTAATTTCCCAAACATGCTCGAATCCTAATGTGAAATTAATTACATTAAGCTCGAGTATTCAAATAACCATTGGTCTTAATTTAGTATTCTGGCTATTCGGTATACGTTAATCCTAATTTGGGTATCGGATTTTATCCCCGATATGAGAAAATCTTTCTTTTTTATATAAATACCTAAAATTCAATCTTAATTCAGCTGTAATATTATTCTAATTTTTACTCTAATATTATCTAAATAACCCTAATTTTTTAGATTTATTAATTTACAATTTCACATATTACTAATTTTTTATATTTAAATTTCTAATTCCTAAAATTAACCATACTTAAGACTCTAAAGGGAGGATTAGGGTTCCACATCAGAGATTAACATCCTTAAACATCTAATTAATATCTAAATCAGTAATTAACATCTTAATTCACCTAATTAACCCCAATTTACCCAATTTTTCCATCATTTTAGGACTTAAAAATTAAATTAAAAATTTTGAAAATTAATTTAAAAAAAATGGCTTTATAGCAACTGTTCTATATCACATGAGCATCCTACAGAAAAAAATTGAGCTCCAAACTACACCCTAAACCTATTTATTTTCCATTTTAATCATGCTCGGTTTTGCACGATTTCTAAGGACCCTATATTTTCAGACGTGATTAAAATTTAATCACTATTTTTTTCCCTAAATTTAGTAAAAATTTAAAAACCCTTAGAAAACAAATTTTATAATTTTCTAAAAAATATTTACTATTTTTACAAAATTAACACAAGAATCGGGCTAGAAATTGGGCTCACCAATCTGGGTGGCTCCAGCCACCTCCGACCGCGCCGTGGGCCCTTTTTACCGCCTGGGCAACTACACCACTGTTGGTGGTGGGGGCCGTCCACTCCCAACTGGGCCCCTCGGGTGTGGGGTTCTCCTTTTTTGGCCTTAACTGCACAGTTTTCCTTTCTTTTTTTTTCCGGTTTTTTTTTCTCCAAATTTCGAGTCTCTATTTTTTTCAAATTTCGAACTGTCCAAATGAGCTTCTGAATTTTTCTTGCTATTTATAAAAGTTTTAGTGTAATTATTGTGCATTAATTAGACATGACTTTGGGCCCAATTTCCTTAATTTTTGGCTTTTGTGGTGGGCTAAATTTTAATTGGTTAATTTTTTTTTGTGGATTCTGACTTTTCCCCACTTGTTTTGGTTTATTATTGATTTTTTCATTTATTTTTTTATTAATTAATATATTTTCTTTATTTATTTAGTATAATTTTTGCATTTTCGCGTATTTTAAGTAATTATGGGATTTTATACCTACATGTAATTCATAATAGTACAAATAAATATTATTAAATATTATTTAAGTTTTTTATAAATTTTTAGTATACATATAATTTATCTCAACGATTCGTTAAGTTCCGGAATGCATTTTACCATTTTCGATAAATAACGAGTTTTATTCTTAAATTTGAAAATTTTTTATCCCTATTTTATTAATTTTTTTAATTTCAAATTACGGATCTTTACTAATTTCGAGCTTTAACTTTATAATTAGGCTCGATCAGTCTTTTAACCGATAGAAATCTCGATTGCTATTTTGGGGCTTACATTTAAACTCAAAAATGTTTCCTTCTTTATCTCCTCATCGAAACACAATGGTTCTTCTTGATTAGCAAGTTATGGTGCAACAATAGAACTAAAGCTCTGGTAAGCTTCGTAAAAGACCTAACCCTTAAAAATTTCCCAACATCAACTAATAGGTTAACATAAAGCCATTCTACAATTGCTTAGACTTTTTCTTCATCATTCTAAATCCTTTTGCTCATCATGGGATCCTTAGGAATAAAAACTTCTTATTGATAGAAGTAACATTTTTCAAATTACCATATAACTTCTTAATTGGAGTACCTTCAAAATATAGCTTAAATGTAAATTACAATAGACAAAATCAAGACTATATACAATAATTCATCAAAATACATTACTACAAATTTTTTATTAAGTTTCTTTAAAACATGGTTTATCATTCTCATGAAAGTACTAAGGCATTGATAACACAAATGACATGACAAGCCATTCATACAGACCATGTCCCGTCTTAAAGGTTGTTTTTCCACCATTGTTTTTCTCTCATTTGAACTGGTGAATCTAGATTTCATATCAACCTTTGAAATACGCTTTTCTTAAAGATTTGCTAATATATCATCTGCTTAAGGGTGAGGTATCAATATTTTTAATGGTAGTTCTACTCATACTCGACTATCCACATACACCTCTAACTACCATCCTTTTTTATACCCAATAGTGTGGGGACGGTGCACAAACTTATACTTTCTTATGAATATCCCTTTTTTAATAAGTTCATTAACCTATAGTTATAGCTTGGCTGATTGCTTAGAATTTAAATAAAGTCGTTGATTAGGTAAGTGGCCCAAAGTTGTAACTCAATGCCATGCTTATTTTCGTTTAGAGGTAATCCCTTTGGTAGCTCATTAGGAAATAGGTCGATGAATTCTTTAGTAAACTTCTATCTCCTCTGATAGTTCATCTTGTCTTCTTATCTGTAACAACCTTTGTACTAATGAAAGGTCGTTTTATCCTCCTCCATAACTCTTCTAAGCTCATATTTAACGCACACTGAGGGCTTCTTATTCTTTTAGATATTAGGTTGCATGTTGCTCACTTGGCATGGAGTCATAGGGTACAATGTAATAGGTTGGTCATCTTTCCCAAAACTAAAGTATTCTAACATTCGTTATGTATAACTCTTTGATCAAACAATCATGTTCAGTCCAGTAATATTGAGACGTAATACTAGGCGTCGCATTGCATAAGATTTCATCCTTATAACCCCTAATTTTAAATGGGTAAGGATACTTGCTTAGTAAGATGCAAAGACCCTTTTTCGTTTAACCAAATTCAACTTATATTGTCTTAAGTGTAAAGTTGGGTTGGACTTCAACTATTCTAACCTTCTTAGCAAAAACAACATTGTAAAAACTACACTATCTAAAAATTAAAACACAAAGTTGCTTATTTACCTTGCAAGTAGCATGAAACAAATTGTCTTTCTTCTTTCTTATTTATTATGTTCCCAACTAAGAGCTTGGAAACACAAGTCAGCATATCTTTCCTCTTCAGGATAGATCTCATCATTTGTTTAAATTTTCTACCTTCAATTTTATCTCCTTTTTCTTCTCCTAAAACCCTTTATTAACTTCCCCATCAGTGCTATAGACCTTCATTCCTCTTATGACCATAGTTTAAATAGTTTTGGACAATGAGAAGCTACATTCCAAAGCCTTTACAATTGAAACATTTTATCTTGCAAGCATTTTTTTTCCAAAGGTTTGCTCTTTTTTTAATTTTCCTTTTTTTTCTCTTCTTGTTTTTCCAATTTTCACTTCCTTCTCTTAGGAGGTCTGTTTTATTTCGTACTGGGGGAAAAGCCAGGAGGCTTTACTACTTCTAAGTAGGGCGATTGTTAAATTTGTTGAGAATTGAAAGCTTCTGTAATTCGATTTCTTCTTTGGGCCCCTAACTCGTTAATGACTTAATAAAGGACAGACACACTTCACCAATTTCTCTTAAGTCAATCTCAATCTCTGACAAACTAAAGAAGTTTTTGCTTTGGTTCTTCCACATTTACAAATAGTCATTAATATCTAAAACTCTTGTACGTACTCATTAATAGTCTCCGTGAAACACACCCTCTTTCCCAAGGTGCAAACTGGGTCAAAATTGTCAATCGCTCTCCATATATGTGAAACATTGGGGCACTTGATTAGGTTGAATCTCACAAACTTAATTCTAAAGCTCGAACATTTCTCCCCTTCTCTTAAATAGGGTTCTTCTACTTGGCTAAACATCCTCATTAATTAGCTCAATCCCTATTAAATCTTTCGTTTAACCCCTCCAACTTGTATTTGATAAGCTAGGCGATCTACTTCCCTATGAAGAACTTCTTGAGCTTTATGAACACCCTAATCAGCTTGGTTTTCAATGGGGTGTTAACATTAGCTTAAAATAAACACCTACAGGCCTCACACTCTTGTAATCACAGTTCCTTGCATTAACATCATCATATTCTTCCTCATCATTGCTATCATCTAGTTAAATTTATCAAAAGTTTGGGTCTAACATGCATCTATAGTGAGGGAAAATCATATCATTGTCCCCCCCACCACTATAATTAACACTTAAAATAGTCATTGTTTACCTCTTTGCAATCAAAATTATCACAACAAATCAAAAACCAATAGAAACAATACCATAAACCACAGTACATTGCTTTCTACTACCTATCCTCACACATAACAAGAATAAGAAAATAAAGACAACTTACACACTTAACCTACAATCACAAAACCCAAAACAAACCTAAAGCACAAAACAAAATTACCTGCTACAATAATAAACCACCAACACTAACACAATTGTTTACCTTGACAACACTAACATAAATGATCAAAATGAAAAACTCACCTCACAACACTAACCATAATTTCTAATAATACAAAAAACGATATCTCAAAAACTCATGTTTAACAACCCACTTAAAACCTCATGCTCTAATTCCAAAATGTGTTTCTTGAGGAGTCTTACCTTAATAATGGGTCCCTAGAGAATATTACCAGCAAAAGGGAAAAATGTAGGTTTAGTGGGAATCAAAACAGAAAAAAAGAAATTGTTAAGCCCATGCTACTCAAGTAAAGTTATCATATCAGAAAATATACCATCAATGGGGATTTATGGATTCATATAGTAATTTGGCCAACAAATTATTAGGTACTTTAATGAGTTTTGAAGAAATTCGTAATGAAAAGAAAAATGAAATGCTAATTTTCATTAATGAGGAAAACTAATTACAATTCTATACAACGATCATTTTAAACCCTTAAGTTAATATCTGAAATCTAAAATATTTAAAAAAATTACAAATAAAGTCAATATGAGGGTAAATTATATATCCACTGAAGGAACATTTAAGTTTTAAGTGTTTGCACTAAAGAAACACGTTTTTTATGTATGTAGATGTCCTTAAATACAAATTATTCCCAAAATGATGGGCGATAAACATTTTAGAATGGCCCAATTAAGGATTTATAGGTCAAGATAAATCTAGAACACTACCATTTAGAAGTTAAATCATTTAAAACGTTTTCTGGCTTGTCGAAATGAGTAGTTCAAATCGGAATTGCATTATGGGTACAATTAGGAAAGTTACGATGGTGAAAGAGAAAATTTGAACTTTTAGCAATGTGAACCAAATAAAATTCTATGTTATATAATGGGATTGGAAATCAAGTTCGCAAACAATTAAATGCCTTAGTAAATTGAATAAGGAAAATAAATACTTTAATTTTAATATTTTGTTTTTTGCTTTAATAAGGTTTTCGGTTACTAAAATTTAGAGGATTAAAAATTGAATAATTATAAAATAATTTGTAATTTTGTATTCTTTTAAATTTTGCCTTAAAATGATACCTTAGTTAGATTATTGTACGAATATTTTGCTTTGGATATTAAATGCAATTAATAGTATATTTTTAATTAAAATCATTGTTATCAATATCTGCCAAAATTTGTTTGTGAAAATATTTTAGATTTTGTAAGGGTTTTTTGGAATACATGATTTTTTTTTTTGGTTTTTTTTATTTGTTTTTTTTTAAGTTATTTTTTAATATTTTTTTTTATTTTTTTTTTTAAATTTTTATTATGGTAAATTATGGTTTTATACTTGTTGATAATTATAGTCTGATTTAAGTTAATGATATGTAGAATATTGTTTTAAAATGTATAAAGGAATTATTACAATTGATAAAAAAATGAGGCGTGGGTGGAGCTTCCCCACATGTAATTTTTCACCCCCAATGAAACCAGCTTTGGTGTTCATAAGCTCCCCAAGAAGTCTCTTAAGGATAGTGCCTCTTTCCGGGGGAGGGGGTTAAAAAAATTTAAAAGGAGATTAAAAAAAAATAAAAAAAAAAGAACCCTTTTGGGAAAAAAAGTGGGTTTAAAAAACGATGGGAGGGATTCAAATAACAATGCCCCAAATTTATTTTACATTAAAGAAAGCTATTTACATTTTTACCCAAAGATTAATTTTTGTCCGAAACTTTAATGAGTCGTACAAATTTTTTAGTTTTAATAATTTTACTTGAATAAAACCCCAAAAAAACGCTTTTTTTGACAATTGAGTTGATTAAGAAAAAAATGGGAATTTTCTTCCATATTTGCAATTAAAGTTGCAAAAAGAATCGCTCCTTAATTCTTCAAAAATTTCCAACGACCAACTTAAGGAAGAGTAAAACCTCCTTTAATAAGTAGAAAAAAAAAAGAACCCCCAAAGGGGAAATTAAATGGAAAAAGAAGAAAAAAAAAAAAACAAATTTTGGAAAAAAGTAAAAAGATAAAATGTTTCAATTGAAAGGGTTTAAAAATGTGTTTCATGTCCCCAAACTCTTTTTTCCCTAAAAAAGGCAACACGAGGAAGTTAAAAAAGTTTGGGGGAAAAGGGGTGAAGAAGGGGTTCTGTAGTCTATCCCTAAAGGAAATATCGCCCTTTTAATCCCAACCCCAGTTAAAATAACAAAAAGAAAAAAAGCAGAAAATTTTTTTTCATGACTTCAAGGTAAATTTTGCCTTTGTGTTTTTAAGAGAAAGAGTTGCAAATGTTGATTTGGCTGGGTAAAAAGTTGAAGTTTCCCAAATTACCTTCAAAATTAAATTTTTTTAAACAAAAAGGGCTTGACTTCTAAAAATTCCTTAAAACCCCTTTTTTTTTGGGGTTATGGATAAATTTATGCAATGCACGCCATATCTCTCACATATTTTTCTGGACTGAAAATTTTTGATAAAAGTATACTAAGATGTTTAAAACTTTATTTTTGGGGAAAATTTAAAATATCTTGACCTATACTCCTCAATGGCAACATAACCTAACACTAAAAACTAAAAGCCCCAAAGGGTAAAAAAACTAGAAGAAATATGGAGGGGATGAACCATCCCCTTTTACAAAGGGTTTTCAAAAAAGGCAAAAAACTATCAAGGAAAAAGTTTTTAAAAATTAAATCGACCATTTTCCTTCTCCGGATTCTCACAAAAAAAAAAAATGGTTTGATTCACTTTGGGCCACATTACCTTCAACCCCCCTTAGGGAATTTAAAAAAGCCCTTCAGGAAAGAATTAAAAAGAATTCAAAGAAAGATGGGCACCGACCCCAAAGGGGAAAAAAAAGGGTTTAGTTAGAGAGGAGTATGTGAAAATGGTAAGGGGCAAAAATAAAGATACCCATTTAAAGCTAATGTTTTCAAATGAAAAAAAAAAGCAAAATTTTCCAAAGGGTTAAAATTTTTAAATTTAATATCCCAATTAATAAAAAAAATATGAAAAACCTTAAAACAAATTTTTGAATCTTTTTTTTTTTTAATCCAAACCCTTAGTTTTCATGAAATATAAACCAGTATAAGAAAACCCTTAATAAAAAAATTTGTAGAATTTTTTTAAAAGAATTATTGTATAAAGTTCCTTTTTTTAATCATATTAATTTAATTTTTGGGTTTAATTGAATTTTATGTAAGAAGAAATTTAAACCCAATAAAGAATTGTAAAATTCCCAAAAATCCATATGAACAAAAGAATTTAGAAGGATAAAAAAAGTTAAGCAATTGAAATCTTTTAACCTTATTAATTTGATGTTAATTTTTATGGGTTTTACCCCCCTTTTTTAAAAACCCAATTTTTTTCCCAAACTTTATTTATTGGCACCCTTAACTTGCAACAAGAAGAACATGTTTTTCGTGGGAAATAAAGAAGAAACATTTTATTGACTTGAAGCCCCAAAAACAAATCCAGATTTCTTGGTTTAAAAGCTGATGACCTAAATTATAAAAAATCGAAATAAAATAAAATTAAATTTAAATTTTAAGAAAAAAGAATAAAATAGAACAAAAAAAATTTTAAGTAAAAATTTTTATAAAATTTTAAAACCATTAAAGAAAAACAAAAAATTAATTTTCAAAAAAAAAAAATTAAAAATATTTAATAAATTTTTTTGACATAATAATTTAATGTAATAAAAAATAAACCCTTTATTAAAAGCAAAACTAAAAATATACTAAATAAATAAAAAAAAAATTATAAAAAAAAAAAAAAAAAAAATCAATAATATAAAACAATCGTGGAAAAATAGAAACCCCAAAAAAAAAAATTAAAAATAAAATTGCAACAAAAAAAAATTAAGGAAATTGGGAAATCATTTTTCTAAAATTTGCAAAAAAAATTTTCCCCAAAACTTTAAAAAAGAAAAATTCAAAGCTAAATTGGGCTTTTTGAAAGAGAAAAATAAAGCTCAAAATTGAGAAAAAAACCAAAAAAAAAAAAAAAGGAAAAACATTTAACCAAAAGGGAACCACCCCCCAGTTGGGATGGACCCCCCACAAAAAAAACAGTGGTTTAGTCCCTTCCTAAAAGGCCACGGGGATGGTACCCCCAGATTTTAGTAATTTTACCCATTTTTTGTAATTTTTAAAAATAGTAAATAGTTTTAGAAAATTATGAAACTTGTTATTCTAAGGTTTTATTGTACATAAATTAGGGAAAAATAGTGATTCAATTTAATCACGTCTGAAAATATAAGGGTCCTTATGAAATCGTGCAAAACCGAGCATGATTAGAATGGAAAATAAATAGGTTTAGGAGTGTAGTTTGGAGCTCAATTTTTTTCTGTAGGATGCTCATGTGATATAGAACAGTGCTATAAAGCCATTTTTTTTAAATTAATTTCAAAATTTTTAAGTTAATTTTTAGTCCTAAAATGATGGAAAAATTGGGTAAATTGGGGTTAATTAGGTGATTAAGATGTTAATTACTGATTTAGATATTAATTAGATGTTTAAGGATGTTAATCTCTGATGTGGAACCCTAATCCATCCTTTAGAGTCTTAAGTATGGTTAATTTAGGAATTAGAGGTAATTAATATAAGAAATTAGTAATATGTGAAATTGTAAATTAATAAATCTAAAAAATTAGGGTTATTTAGATAATATTAGAGTAAAAATTAGAATAATATTACAGCTGAATTAAGATTGAATTTAGGTATTTATATAAAAAAGTAAGATTTTCTCATATCGGGGATAAATCCGATACCCAAATTAGGATTAACGTATACCGAATAGCCTAGAATACTAAATTAAGACCCAATAGGATATTTGAATACTCGAGCTTAATGTAATTAATTTCACATTAGGATTCGAGCATGTTTAGGACTTAGAAATCGAATTAAAACCTAATTTAGAAATTGATGCGAAACCGAACCCGAACCTAACCCCAAACCTAGAAAATTGTAAAAGACTTAAGGCCTAGATAATAGGTATAGTTAAACCCTAAACAAAACATAACAATAAGCGTTATAGGATAAAACGAACCTATAACAGTTATATGAAAAACTGAACCACGTTTTGTGTTATAGGGATGATCGGCAATAGCCTGAACAAGTCAGACCTCGAGTGAGTGAGCAAGGAGTGGAGATAAGTTGGGATTAATACGATGCTGTATTTTGGAGGCTTAAGATTATGCTTGGTTGTGCTTGTTAGATTGTTGGATATGTGCATGTGCTTGATTATGGGTGATACTATGATTGTGTTTTGTTGCTCTGGCATGTATTTTATGATTTGTATGAAATGATGATCACCCTAAACTGGACTTAATCAAATATAACGACCAGTAATCATAATCGGACATGCATGGCAACCCGTTTGGGGAACTTAGGACTCTCCGGCCAAATACCAACCCCTTTGAAAGGGATAGTGTAGGATTGCAAAATGGTCCCTTTTTCATCCTTAGTCGAACTAAGTGACGGAGAGGAGGTCGTGGCGAGAGTGAAGACAGTAGTTCGAAGGTAGTCGCGGGAGGAGCAAGGTCTCCATTACACAAGCCTGGGTTTGGTCATGAGCTGTTGCATGAACGCAACTCCTCAACCTGGATTAGAGCGGGCACAATTTCTCTAATCTCACGACGGGTCAGACAACGTCGTGCGATGACATTTGCTTGCACATGCATTGTACCTAATAAGTGATTGAAAACCTTGTTGTGTTTGTGGTATAGTTTAAGTCCTCTATCTTAACTTACTGATCTGTGGTTGCTCACATCCCTATAGACATCATACAGGTGCTGGCTAAGAGCGGCAAACAACTACTTTGAAGCTAGCAACTACTGGATCTTGGGGAGTGAGGAAAAACATTGAAGAATAAACACACGCTTTTAAGGTCTAGGTTTTTTATTTTAAAATTACTTTTCATTTCGGAATAATGTAAACTAGGAAATATGTTATAGAGAATTATTGTAAACTTTAATTGCAATAATTGAATTATAGTGTATATATATATTTCCTCACTTTCTTAGGTAAATTATTTATTTAAATTACAAACTTGTATACTTCAAAGCGGTTAGTCGTAGATGCCTTGTGTAGATCAGGTCTGAGATAGCGGTTGTAAGGCCAACTTCTATCTTAGGATGGTTTACACGACGGGCTATTACGACTCTGCCACTTCGAGATGTGACACTAAAGAAGTTATTAACTTCTACATCAGTGCTTACATTACCAAATTTTAGTAAGGTTTATGAGCTAGAGTATGATGCATCAAGCATAGGGATTGAAGCGATTCTCATGTAAGATTGCTGAGCTATTGCTTATTTTGGTGAAAGCTCAAAGGACCTATGTTGTATGTCTTGGTCCAAGCTATGCAAACTAGCAACATTACCTATTGCCCAAGGAATTCATAATATACTTTAATCACCAACATCGAAGTACTTGAGGAACCAATTGAAACTTTCAAAACGGCAGATCAAATAGGTTGAGTTCTTGAAAGATTCTCATTTGTGATCAAGTAAAAGCATGGAAAAGCTAATTTGGTCACAAATGCTTTATCCCAAAAACATATGTTGATATTTAAGCTTCCAACAAGGTTATTAAGGTTTGTGAGCTTGAAGGACCAATACCCCTAGGACCTCTACTTCAAACCTATTTTTTGTCTAGTATCGAGAAGGAAGGATCCTAGATGAGTACATTCGTAAAAGAAGGGTATCTCTTCTGATATGGAAACATGATACCAACTTGTTCGATGTGTGATCTACTTGTTAAAGAAACCCATAGTAGAGGATTGTCTGGTCACTTTGGTGAGAAGAGGACGTTTGAGTTATTGAAGTTGAGATTTTATTAGTCAATGAATGATGAGGGATTTACACCAAATTGTCGAAAGCTGTGACAACCGGTAAGAGGCCAAGAACCGAGCTAAACAAAGACAAGTTATGCCACTACTTATATCAAAGAAACCATGGACTGATGTGAATATAGACTTTATGCTTGGTTTACCAAGGACGGCAAGAAGGAAGGAATCATTATAGTTGTAATAAATCAGTTTAGCAAGATGGCACACTTTATGCCCTAAAACAAAACTAACAATGCTTTGGCTATATCTTTTTTATTTTTGTAAAAGATCATAAAGCTTCATGAGTTTTAAGTAGTATTTTGGCTAATCCAAATCCTAAAATTTCTAAGCTAGTTTTGGAATACTCTATCATGCCAATTAAGAACAAAGCTGCTATTTAGCATGTCTTGCTACCCTTAGGCTGATGGACAAATAGAAGTTATCAACCATACCCTAAGAATTTCTTCTCCGAGCTACAATTGGACATAACTAGGCTAATTGGGATTATTGCTTACCAATAGTAGAGTTCGTGTACAACCATTTTGTCCATAGCATCACAAAAAAGACTCCTTTTGAAGTAGTATACAAATTGAATATCAGTTTCCATTAGATCAAATGCTAGCCTCAAGAACATCTAAGAGGACCAAGAAGCAATAGACCTAACATGAGTCTTTCAATAAATCTACCAACAAGTGGCTAACCAATTGACTTGAAATGCTAAAAAACTAGTAAAAGGAAGTAAAGATGAAGAGATAAACATAGTTCCAACCAGCAGAACCTATATGGCTACGTTTCAATAATGAATGGTTCTTGACCAAGAGAAAGAGCAAGCTATCACATTAAGCTGAGGGACTCTTTAAAGTACTCTAGAAGATCAACAAGAATGCCTATAAGCTTAAGCTCCTAAATGATTATGGAATCTCTAATGTCTTCAATATTGTCAATATCAGCCCATACATGCCTGATGAAGACAACCCTGAAAAGCAATCTAAGGAAATGACCCGATCGTGAGCAAGAGGTCTAACGAACTCAGCTATTCAAGTACTCAATTGCTGACTTGACTTCACCCTTTTGACATGCAGAACATTGCCCTTAAGGATGACCCTAAGCTTCCCAACCTATTTGAGTGTTATTGTGATTAGTCCCGATCTACACAAAACTCTATGAATTAACCCTAAGAGACTGATATGCCATGAGGAACCTCATCTAATGGAAGGTCTTTCACATGCTAACCTCATCATCACCTATTAGAGTTTGTTATTTACAAGTGTGCCCTCCACTCTAACAATTACACGTCTTTTCTCCCACATGCATCACCTGACCCTTGGAACATTCCATTTCTAGTAGGATTACAAAATTTTTCCTTCATCGATTGTACTTTGATTTGTAAATTTCTTCTACCCCATTTTAGTAAAGTAGTCAATAAAAAAACAAGTAGGATCCGGTATAAATAGTTTGTTTTGTATAGCTTTTAATTAGATTTTGCATCATTAATAAAAATTTACCCATTTTGTCTTTCTTCTCAGCATTGAGAATTCCTTCACCCAACTTAACAGTAGCTCTTTAACAAGGTTATGCCAATGAGCAACCTACTATATCAATCGGTGAGTTACATCTGGCAACATAAATCATCTGTAAATGCTAAAAAAATGCTCAAAATTGCGAGCGCCTTGTAAGGCTTGAATTTTCATCTTTTGGGAATTAATTTAATGCAAACCCATACTTTTCCTTTCATCGGTAAATATTCTTCGGAGGACCCATCTGTATAGGATAAGATCTCCTCTAAGGCACATTAATACATTATACTTCTTACTGTTGCTACAAACCATGCGGTAGCCATTGCAAACCCAAAATTTAAAGTGAACAATGCCTTCTTTTATGGTCACTTGGATGAAGAGATCGTTAGATACCACCTCAAGATTATGACAAAGGGTAAACCTTTCCAAGTGTATAAACTCAAGATTTCTTTATAAAGTTTTTAATTATAAGCTTTACGTTTTAAAGAAATATTAAATTGTCTAATTTTCTTCTTATGCATGGTTTTATCCAATCTAAACACGATTACTCGTTGTATTCTTAGTACACTTCTGCTATTTCATGTTATTTGCTTTATGCTGATATATGTTGGTCATAAGGAATGATGGGAGTGGTATTCTTCATCTTAAGTAGCTTTCAGGATAATTTACAACAAAAGACCTTAGATGGCTTATTTTTCTTGGGGTTTTGGGAAAATTTGCAAGTTTGATGTGGTATCAAGTTTATTGTTAAATTTTTTTCTTAATACCAGATTGTCAAATACAAAACCATCTAACATGCTATTTCTAGTGTGATTAAAAGCTAATAATTCAACGGGGGATTTAGAAAACCTTTTTTCCATAAGCATTTGTTAGGCATCTTTTGTATATCACCTTTAAATTTCATCCTGATATTTTTTGTTGCAATTCACTACAAAAGTCAATATCTTGCATAGCCAAGAGTCCTTAAATGTGTAGGGCTTAATTTCACTTGCTTCCATATTTGGAATGGTCTATTTTAATCTACTTCAGTTTGTTAAAATTAAGAGGCTTTTCTAATGTTGATTAGGCTACTAATATCATAGATAATCATTTGGGTTTTTTGGTTATTGCATTATGTTAGGTGAAAATTTGGTGTCATGAAAGATTAAGAAGCAATAAGCGATCTGCACTTCTTTTCCAAAGCTAAGTACCACAGTTTGGCTTTGTCACTAAGGAGCTTCAACAACAACTACTCTCCCTTGCTTATTGTATTTTAAACCTTGTATGTATAGACGAACAAAAAACATTGATATTGATAGTCATTTTATTTGCGGGCACATTTGAACGAGGTTGCTTCAGGGGTTTGTATCATCTCCTGTTCATTTAATAGTTGATTTGATGACTAAGCCCTATCATCTTCAATTTCTTTATCATAAGTTGCATCTTTAAGAAATCTAACGTATGCTTAGATGGGGTTAGGTTGGGATGAGAGTTGTACCCAATATCATTTTTATATTGGTAGTTTAGTTTTTTTTTTTTATTAATTTGTATAGCTATGCACATATTACTTTTTGTACATTCAATTTATAACTAAAATAAAACATAACAAACTTTACTTCTTCATTGTACTTTTTTTTTTTTGTCTAATGGATGCAAACTATTGGATTAAATCTTATGGGTTCCATGAAATGGTATAACAACTATATAATAAAATTTATATGAAGTCGATAAAAAGAATGAACCATGATGAGTTCTAAGAAGTGACACAAGATTTCATTTATAATTGCTTATAAAATACATATACATGTATAGCTACTAAATTACTGACTTAAACAAATTAAGTTTTGTTAAGTCAGCATAAATGTCATGGTCTTTTATGATAATGTCGTGTTACAATAAAGTTATAGTAAATTCACACTCGATTTCAGTATGAATAGTAAAATAGAAACTATTGATGGACTTTATTTTTACTAGATTTCAATAAATCATGCCTATGGTCAAATGCATCTACATCTTTCATTTATCATGCATAATATATTTTATTAAAATAGAGTAAATTTACTATAACGTTATAGTGACACTGCACCATAAGTATGTAGAGCAAATAAAAAAATTTTTGAATAATAAATACACTTGAATAAATTCAAAATTAACAGTTGAAAATGATGTATGATTGGGGAGAAAATGTGATATGATGTTGCAATAAGTGTAAGGTTTTCTACATTATAAAGTTTTTAATTCATAAAATGTGCTATTGATAGCATCAAATGTTGAAAATGGAATAATACCAAAAAACACCAATGTCAATCCCATTGCAATTTTTCTTGCATGGACATGATTATTTTACTTATTTATTTATTTACAATAAAGTCTTGATATGAAATATGTTATAGTTGAGAAGGATTGAAGGCAAAGGGACCTTAATCACTTTCCTTGTTTAAATTTATACTTAGGTTGTAAAACCTCATAAAACTCCTGTGACGAGGTCTTACAAATGTCGACCTCATTCCATTGATAAATCCGCTCGCTTTTTAAAAATTAACTTGTAAGAGCATTCTGAAAAAAAAATTTTATCCCATGGTTAATTTGTAAATTTTTTTGATGACAAAACAAAAAATTTGGCTGAGATTGAATAAAAATTCAAATTTCATCATATTTATACTATGTAAAAAATGAAATTCATTGGACAAAATAAAAAATATTTACATATTGAAAAATACCGCTCTATATTATAATGTTAAGTTAATTAATATTATTTTATTAAATATTACAAAAAATTATTTATTTTATAATATAAAAAATTAATTTTATAACAAAATTTTATGTTAGTACTATACAAACCAAACATGTACAATAAACTTATATTATTCAGTCATCTTTATGCTTATGAGGGATATTTCTTAGCTTATGAGGGTTTGTTTCCCAAATTTTTATTAAAATTAGGAAGTAAAAAACCACACTTTAAAAAGTTCAAGAAGTCAATTTACACCGAATCAAAATTTAAAGGGGTCATTTGTATTTTGTAGAACATTGAAGAAACTTCCCCTTAATCCAATATGATAAAAAATAACAAGTATAAGGAATTAAAAGATCAAAAGGAGCTTCATTGAACCGAAGAATTACAGGATATAACATTTTGCAATGTAAAGTACTTGAAACATGACAACTTGACACAAAATAGAAACATGACCTAAACAAAAGGAAAACATTAGAAATCTACTTATTGACTTTCCTAGTCTTCTTTCTTGTACATAATTTGACTCTAAATTAAAACAAGTGACAACTGGCTTCTTTAGAGTTTGATTGGAGTTAGCAAATTCTTGAATACTAGTAGGAGCTTTAGGATTGGAGGTAAAGGATCTATGGTAGCCTCCTTATTAGATCTTACGAAAACAGTCCTTGTTGGTCCTTTGGAAAGATTTAAGGATGAAGTACAAGGGGGTTTAATCATAATCCAATTTAAGGAGGATCCTTAGGTTAGATGATTAGGAAAAAGAATTAGATTTTTCTTTGGGTCTTGCTCTAGTAGCTGATCATTTTGATCAACTTGGATTGGAGTGCTACAGGAGATTATATAGGTGTCTAATGGTACTCAGGCTGGGGGATTGAACGTTTGATTAGTTTCAAGATGTTTTGCTTATTGTTAGTTTCGTTGAAATATAGGATCGATTTGGATTCATTATAGTTTCCTTTATCCATTTCCCTTTAAAAAAAGTCTCCATACAATAAGTTGATCTTTGATGACTTGTCAAGACTTTTTTTATGTTTTTAAAATTTTTGCTCAACAAATCTAAGCTCTCACCCATTTGGGCAGGGACTTCCATCCTGTACTCTCTTATCACTCTTTGAAAGTGATCGTCCCCTCCTAAATTCAATGCCTCTATCCTTTTTAATAACCTTTTTTTTAAATTTTCTCAACAAGTTTTTTCCCTCTTGCCTTTTAGTTCCTTAAATTTTTTTCTCTACACTTTTTGATTTTAAATTGATTATCCCTTTCCAATATTTAGGGGTTAAATACACCCCCATTTTGGAAGCCATAAGATCCTTTACATAATCCCCATTTGTTTGAATTTTTTCTATCCAAATCTAGTGGGAAAAAAACAATTATCGGGGTTTGATTTTTTTGTTTAAAGGGTTCATTAACAATTCCATAAGCTTTGGCTTCCCCAGCTACCAAAACGTTTCATCATAAATTTTCCTATATATATTTATATATATATATTGTAAAAAAATGATAAATGCTCCTCCTTTGTAACAAAAGTTAAGCTACATTTTTAGGAAAAAATTAATGTAATTTACAAATTTTGTAATATTCTAACATAGCCAAAATTTTGGGCCCAAAATACACTCTTCTGGTACCCACATCTCTAACCATCATTCAATTCTCAAAATATATACCTTTAGATTTTTTCCAAAAGACTCATCATTTTTTAGTTTTAATTTAAAAACATTAAAACTTAATTTTCTGATTTAAGACATAGGACTACTTTTCATTCTTAACATCCAACCCCCTGTAAATTCATCAACTAAATCACCATAAACTATCACTTCAAAATTACTAAAATTTCCTAAACCCAAGATTATCTAGATACTTTAACCAAATAACCCATTTTTTCTTGTGTTTTAAATTTTTCGATAAATTCCCTTAAATAATTCTCATTCCCTTAAAAACCCTTTTAATTTAATAACATCCTCTTAAAAATTAATTTGCTTTTGACAAAAATACAACAATGTGAAACGAATTAAATGTATTTCCAAAATTACAATAATGATTGCTTTTTAAAAAAATTTGATTTATTTTTTGAAAAGTTTAGTTAAATTTAAAAAATTAAACTCGTCACTTTCTTTAAAGCTCGACAATTTTTTGTTTAATATACCCCTTTAAAAAAATTTTTGGAGTTATTTTCTAATAATTTTGATTTACTTAACAATTTTTTAAAAAACCTTTTTTGAGTTTTTAAAAAAAATTTTAATATAAGTCGAAACATTCAATAATGTTCGTAAGTACCCACTTTTTGTTAACCCAAAATTCATAAAGAACAAACAATCTTCCCCATTTTTTTGAAACATAAAAATATGATTTTTCATAAACTGGGGTATGAAAAATAGATTTATGAAGTGTAAAACGAAATGAGTAACCAATCCTAAAAAAAAACTATAAAAGACGTAGATAAATTTAATTTTACTTTTTTCTCTTTGACTATTTTTTTTAATCATAAAAGAAACAAATTTTAAACTTTATAATAAAAACTACAACCAATCTCATATTATTAAAATATTTGGGGAAAAAAGAATTGATCTCCCTTGTTGGAAAACTAAATCAATTTTTTTTACCTATTTTTTGTTATTTTTTCTACTTCTAAAAAAAAAATATCATATTTTTATTTTTACATCAAATTAATTAAAAAACTTTTAAAGAAATTAGAATTTCTTTCATTTGCTAAAGAGCAGTTTAAAATTTTGTCATTTTTTTAAATCTATGGCAAAATGACAAAAACGTTTAGAAAAAAAAATTAAAATTTTAAAAGATTTCATAAAATTTTAAAATGAACAACTTTTTTTTTTTCCCCCTTATAAATGAAAAAATCAAACCAAAATACTTTTAAGAAAAAGAGCAAAAACACCTATAATACTAAGCAAATCAATTTAAATTTTGTATAGTATTCAAAATATCAAAAAATTGAAATAAATTTGGTTTAAAATAAATACAATAAAAAAAAAGGGTATACTCAATGCTTTGATTGAATCAGATCTAGAAACAAGAAATAATACTTTTTTTAAATTTCCAAATCCATACCACAAAATTTTTGGAAATTTAAAGATAATTTATAAAGAAAAATAGTCATTGTTCTTTATTTTTCAAACTAATAAAAAGGGGAGCTAAAAAAAAAAAAAATTTTTAATAAAAAAAAATTTGATCCCAACATTTACATATAATAGAAACGCCATAAAAATGATGATAGTAAGGTCTTAAAAAAATTGAATACCAAAATTATTTAAAAGGAAACACCTTTAAAAAAAGCTTCGGTAATTGTTCAAGAAACATTTTTTTTCATATTTAGTATGTAAAATTGAGGTTGAATTGATTTTTTATTTTTTTTTTTAGCATTCAATAATTCAAAATACCAAAAAAAAACAAAATATATATCCCTTTTGAAGCCAAACAATTTCTAATAATATTATCAATTAAAAATTAAACAAACTTTAACAAACAATCACAATAGGGGAAAAATCAATCACCAAAAATTTAAAATATTTAAAAATGTGAACTCGTTTAGGTAAATTTTTTTTTTTAAGCACATATATTTTATTTTAAAATTTAAAATTTTAAATTTTTTAATCCTTAAAAATTTTAAGTTTGACTTTCTTTTTAAAAAAAAAAAAGAAAGGAAAGACTGCTGGTAAAAATGTGATACGGGTAGAAAGGAAAAATTAAAAAAATAATTCGTAAATTAGTTGGAAAAGACAACCATAACATTTTTCTAAACCACTTTTAAAAGTGGGTAGAATGAATTAAGTTAATTTAAAAACAAAATTTAACTTTATAAAAAAGTTTTAAAAATTTTCCAAAAATAAAGAGAATATTACTTGACAAGATATCGTATTGAAAAAAGAGGGGACCTTTACTACAGTATATGTAAATCTTTTAAAAGCATATAATTAAAAAGAATCTCATATTAAAAAATTTTTCTTTCTTTAATAAAATTAGCAACTCAAAAAAACTCTGGTACTGTTCTAACAAACCTCTGAATACGTCCCAAAAGGTTGAAAAAGGAATCAAACCCTCTCTTTATAACTGATGATTTTCAAACAAACGATTAAGTTTTTCTAGCTCCTTACAAAACCCAAGATTTCAAAAATTGCAACAAAGAGTTGATCATGCAAAGTAGAACAAACCCTAAAATGTCACATATAACTAATTCTTAAAAATCCCAAAAAAATATTCACCACAAAAAATTTAAAAAGGGGCATTTTTTAAAAGAAATTTTATACTTGTAGGGTTAATAGATATAAATTTTGGATTATACAAATAAACAGGTATAGAAAAAAATACGAAAGGGTTTTAAAAACATATAGATCGATTTGTTCAAACCATTTAAAACCTTACATTAATTTTTAACTTCCGAAAATTTAAATTAAAATAGATAATCAAAAAAAGATATGATATGATATGTGTGTAAAACTAATCATACATATAAAGGCCATCACTGATAAAATTTCAACAATCCATTCTTGACGACACTAACATTAGCTATGCACCCATGAACGTAAATCCGTCCAAAATAACCCCACAAATAACGAGAATGGGAGATGGGAAAAAACCAAAGCCTGAGAACTGAGCGATTTTTATTAAAGGGGTGCGCTTTAAAAGATCCATACCCAAGCGGAACTAAAATGTCTTGCAACCTATCCGAGGAATAACCCCAATGCCATGTCGACCACTTCGCAAGGGTTTTTAGGAGGAGTATGTGACAGAGCAAGAGACGAAAAGTGTTAATGCTATCCCTGTTATGCAGACAACAGTTTGAAGGGAATCAAAA
>JAMXBC010000195.1:0-35990 GCA_024138005.1 Lumnitzera racemosa
ACAGACGGGGTGGGGCGGGCAGCCGGTGCGGTCGTCGGCGCACGGGAGCGTGACCGAGGACGTGTCGTCGCGGCTGACGCCGGTGGAGCACGCGACGCGGCTGCGGATCACGTTTCAGGGCAGCACGTCGGATATCCTGCCGTGGAAGTTTACGCCGCAGCAGCGCGAGGTGCGGGTGCTGCCGGGCGAGACCGCGCTGGCTTTCTACACTGCTACGAACAAGAGCAGCGCAGACATCATTGGCGTCGCGACGTACAGCGTTACGCCTGGCCAGGTGGCGCCGTATTTTAGCAAGATCCAGTGCTTCTGCTTCGAGGAGCAGCGCCTGAACGCGGGCGAGACGGTCGACATGCCCGTCTTCTTTTACATCGACCCGCCTTTGTCGACGACCCGAACATGAAGAACATTGAGACCATCACGCTCAACTACACCTTCTTCAGTGGGTTTCCATTCTGTTCGGCGTTTTTCCCTGTGATGGCGGCTGACGGCGGTGCAGAAGCAAGATACGATTCCAACGGCAAGCTGACCGCCGTCCCGATGGCCGGATAGCCAGTCGCTGTTCACCGCCATCTCGTGACGGTCTGGCAGATGCGCAGGGGGTTTCGTTTCGCATTCATCGGCGCGCGTCATGTGAGGATGAAGCTGGTCGGCCTCTTCACGATGCTTCACTGTACAATTACGTGCCTGCCGCGGCAGCAGCAATTCTATTGACATGTTGACATTCTGAAACAACTGCCGCAGCTCCTTTTGACTGAGCGGCCTGCAAAGTGGGCTGTCGTGCGAGCGTGCGTGTTTTTGTTCCCGTCCTGCGGTGGCTGGGGCGACTCACGCCGCCGCTGCCCGTTTGAAGGGAAAGCTCGCCTCAACCAACGGGAGGTCAAGAAACACCGCCAGCTCCGCTTGACGCCCGCCTGCGCGGCTGGGCAATACGCTGACAATACGCGACGAGGAGGCTGGGAAGAGACATTCAACAAGCAGGACCGCCTCGCGCCACCCGCCTTCTTTTTCGTCTCTGCCCTGCCGTAGCTTCTCTGTTCATCCAGCCAACCCAGCGACCTCTCGGCCGGCGTCTCTCAGCACAGGAACCGTCTCTCAGCCAGCACCACTCTGTCGTTGTCTCTTAACAGCCACCTCCAAGCAATCGCCTCCTGGTGGTTATCTTCAAGCGGCCCAGGAGCAATCACTTCTGCGCAACCCAGGAACAATCACCTCTGAGCAACCCAGGAACAATTACCTCTGAGCAATCCGGGAGCAGCCTCCGGCGACCTAGAAACAATCACCACCAAGTACCCCAGAAGCAACTCAAACATGGTCCGCTACAACAACAAGAAGACGGTCATGGTGACCGGCCGCCACGCCAGCCTGGGCGGCGGCAAGACCGCCGGCGGGCAGCTCAAGTGCGACGTCTGCCTCGAGTGGAAGCCGATGGGCGACTTCTCGCCAACGAGATCAAGTTCTATAACGAGGTCGTCCTCGCGCCTGACGGCCCGCTGCGCGCCCAGGTCAGCGGCCTGGCCACTTCCGTCCGTGCAAGGACCGCACCGTCTACGAGCGCGAATGCCCCGAGTGCTTTGAGGTCAAGCCCATCTCGTGCTTCGCAAAAGCCCAGCGCCGCAAGAAGGAAGATCCGCTGTGCAAGGACTGCGCCGCCGCTCCGCCGCGCCCGCCTCGCGTTCATTCCCCGGACTACTCCAGCGACGAGGCCGTCCGGGCCTGCAAGGTCGAGGACGGCGGCCTGCCGAAGAAAGCCTGGGGCCACTGCGTCCCCGCCACCTGGACCACCGCGCCCGCTTGGGACAACAAGTCGTGGGACTACGCCTACGACAGCTCCTGCTCCGGGGCTTCATCCTCGTGGGACAAGACCGCGGACAGCTCGCCCTCGTGGGATCAAGCCCACGACAGCTCGTCCTCATGGGACCAAGCCTACGCTCGTCTGGATGCCCTTGAAGAGCACGAGTGGTACCAGCCGCCGCGCGTGACCGACGTCGCAGACGTGACCGGGGCCTGCGCCGCCCTCAGCCTCGCCGACGACACCGACGAGGCCTCTCCCAAGTCCCAGGCCCCCTTGTGGGGCGGCTCCGGGCCCTTTCAAAAGTTTGACAGCCTGGCCTACGGCCACCCGGGCGCATCAAAGGCCAAGGCGACGGCCCAGCAAAAGGCCCAGCAAAAAGGCCCAGCCAAAGGCCAAGTCGCAGGCCAAGTCGAAGGCCAAACCAAAGACTCCCAAGTTGGCCAGCGCAACGACCAAGACGACGGCGCCCCCGACGGCCACTGACGCGACCACCAAGACGTCCAGCGAGGCGACCTCCAAGCCGTCCAGCGAGGCGACCTCCAAGCCGTCCATCGAGGCCAAGACGCTCGACGGCCTCGCCCAGTTCAACCCGTACCTCTGGGGCCACCCCGGCAAGAGCCCGCGCGTCGTCTCCGAGCCAAGCGTGTCGAATGACTGGACCAAGAGCTCGGACCCGAGCGCGCCCTCGCTGGGCCACAGCTCCAGCGGGTCGACTACCGCGACATCGCTGCTGACGGCCGACTGCCCGCTGACCGGCGCCTTGGACACCGGCTGCGTGCCTGCAAAGGTACGCCCAGCTTCACGTCATGTCACGCAATTCCACTACTAATACGACCCAACAGTATGCCGACGACGACGGCGAGACGTCCTTTGCTGACTACGCGAGCCACTTCACGCCTGTTCCGGGCCAGCAGTAGCCGTAGCTCAGCCTCCGGTTGTCTTTGCCGTGTTTGAAACGCGCGCGACACTCTGCAGTTCCATAGACTCCTAACCAGCCTCTTGAGCACTCAGAATGAAAGTCGTCTCCTTTGACTGCAAATACTGCGGGCTGTGCGCGGCCGCCAACGGGCCTCGGCGACCAGCTTCCAGCTGGACCGGCTGTTTTTGCTCTCCACGCAAGTCGTCGTGCTGTGCGTGGTGCGGCCGGAGTGCGTCCGACGGCTAGCTTCCGTACGAGTATATTTTTCCTCCTGCTTTTCACTATACGACAGCGGGACCGGCGCCTGTCTGGACTTTGCACCGCTCGATCTTCCGGCATCGCATCTATCTTGGAACCTGCACACGGATTTGGACCGGGACCGGTCTGCGACACGCAACAAGGCCGCTACGTTTGCCTCCTGCTGGACGACAGCCTCCGTGAGTCACGTGCAGGCGGCTCGATCTGGCTGTCGCAATCAATAGAGGACGACACGGCGCGCACAGACACAGCCGCATCAACGCACTGTTCACCGAAGACTGGCCTGATAGCCACGCCGAGGTCTGCGCAATGACATATCCGTGGACGGACCAAGGGACGCTTGGCCAGCTCCGAGCTCGACCGCGAGCTCGATCGCAAGCCATCGCCGGTGACGAGGCCCAGACCTGCAGGACCTGGTAACGAGCCGCACGGGCCCGCGGAGCTCTCGCTGCTGCCTGAGTGCAGCCGTGCCGCTTCTCGCTAAGATCATGGCGACACAAAGAGCCGCATCGCTTCGCTGCTACTACGACGGGAGCCTGTGGAACCATCCCCACGAGCGCACCACGACCGCGACTCGACCCGACTGCATGCCGTTGAACGCTGCAGCCCGACAGCCGCCGCGGTTATCTCCAGGTCGCACGACCGCCTGCACCTCTTGACGACAAGAGCTACTCGAGCCCCTCGAGCTCCTGGAGCCGT
The DNA here is from genome assembly GCA_024138005.1 of Lumnitzera racemosa. Lineage (NCBI taxonomy): Eukaryota > Viridiplantae > Streptophyta > Magnoliopsida > Myrtales > Combretaceae > Lumnitzera > Lumnitzera racemosa. The sequence continues at coordinate 3,669 of JAMXBC010000195.1, forward strand.
GCCGCGCGACACTCACCGAACGCGCGCTTGATTGGCTGCCAACACAGCCGGCTGCGCGCGCGTCATGGCAGAAGCCGTGGCGCCTTTTCTCTTCCCTGGTTGCGCCGCGCGCGTGCGGTCACCACTTCTGAACAAGGTTTCCGCAAGGTCTCCGCAAGGTCTCCGCAAGGTCTCTACGAGGCCTCTGCGACCGAGGTGTCGACTATTTGCGCCGCCTTTGTTCTCCCACACATCGACGGGCCGCGTCGCAACCGTTCCACAGCCGCGTTGCGAGGTTGCAGAAACGGCCGCTCGGTGTGTGCCGCTGCAGGCCTGACCGAATAGCAGCTGCAGCTCATGCAAGGTACGCGTCGCCGCGCCAATCGCCGCCGGCACCACGCCTGAAACGTGAGCACGCTGCGCGAGCACCGTCCGCACGCCTGCCGACCAGCAGCTCGCATCTCTGCAGACCCAGCTCAGCCTCACGGGCCGAAAGCTGACCATCGCCGTCTTGTGTCACTCTTCTTCGGCCGTTCGCCGGATTCCGACTGCTCTCCTGCACCCTCGGCCACCACAGACCTCGGTGAGCACAGTCAAAGGGAGCCTTTATCAAGTGCGACGCTCCCGCCTCACCTCCAGAGATGGAGCACCCATCGGACCACTCGTTCAGCCAGTCGGCGGATCCAGAAACGGGCGACATGGCCGCTGCCACCGCCGGATATCCAACGGCCGGGCGCCCCTACCCTCGGCGACCGTTGCGGTGCCTGAGGCCGTCAAGCAACGGCCGACTGTCGACACCTCCGCCGTTGCGAGCGCCGTCACCTCCGGCGTCGCCCAGGCACAGCCGCACGTGGCCACAGCGCCGTGTCACCCGAGCTCGTCGACTTTATCATTGAGCAGGTCACGAACAACCTGCGCGCTTCTTCCGATGCTCCTGCCTTGCACCCGCAACATCTTCCGACACGCTCTTCACTCGAGCTTTGAGCCCGTGATCATCTCGCTGTCCCGGCCTCAAGAGCGCGGGGGAACCCTCGCCTGGCCATTACGACCGCACGCCGGCCTCTCACCAGGTGCAGGCCAGTCCGATAGCTTCTCTGCCACCGAGAGCGACCACAGCTGGGACGACTCCGACGACAACAGCCACGAAGAGCATGACGACGGAGAAGATCACGGTGAAGCAACTGTTGTTGAGAAGGCGTGGCAGCCGCTCTTTGACGAGCACGACGAGCCGACCGCTCGCCTGTCGCAGTTCCTCCGCGGCCTCGCCCGCCACCTCGTTCGTTCTCGTCTCTTCCATTCAAGAACAAGTACTGACCACTGTGACAGGTTGAGGATTATGAACCGCGGTGGTCGCTCGTCATTACACCCGAGAAGATGCTGCAATTCTACGAGGAAGCAAAGCTGCCGCACGAAATCTACCCTGGCACAGTACGTCCTCCCTGGGATCGACCGACGAAAGGGCTGACAACGAAAGCAATCTTCGGGGGCAGAATGTCAATGTCGGCTGTATCCCACATGTACCGCGACCTGCACTGCGAGCACCACTTTGTCCAGCGGCGCGCCAACGACAAGCCCAACGTGCCGGGCCTGACGCCCGCCGGCTTCGCCGCCTGGATGACGCACGTCATCCGCTCGCACCCAGATGAGGAATTCGCGCGCTTCTCGCAGGTCGTGCTGCAGATGCCGGTCAGCAACGCGGACGACCCGCGCGAGCGCTTCCCCCAAGGAGCTCTCGCGGCGGCTGTTCCCAGACGCCACGCACGACGAGCTGCAGCGCGCGCTCGAGTGCGCCATCCTGGCCGACAGCGCCGTGCCCGTGAGCGAGGTGCGCGTCCCGCCGCCGCGCCGGCGCAGCTCCGCCGTCTCGCGCTCTGCGTCTGTCGCAGCCTCGCAGCCGCGCTCGCGCAGTCGTCCGCCGCCGGGCCTCAACCAGCCGTCGAGCCTCAATCAGCAGGCAGCTTCCGGTCTGCGGCCTCCTCGGAAGCCGCCTTCAGCGACGACGCGACTCCATCCGCCGTCCCGCTCGAGCGCGAGCGCAAGCCGTACACCGCGCAGCCCGGCGGCGGCAAGACGCACGAGCTGCCCCCCGCGCCGCCGCCCGCGCGCACACACCACCACCGCTGCCCAGCAGTCTTACGAAGCATACCCACCTCCGCCGTACGCGCCGCCCGAGTCCACCGCCGCGCGCGCCTGGGCCCCGTCGGCTGAGGCGCTGCAGCAGGCGCGCCCGGCTGCGCGCCGCTCGCCTAGCTCGGCTTCATCAGCGGCGTCGGCTGCCGCGCGCCGGCGCCGGAGCAGCATGGTCAGCTTCGACGAGGACGAGGACGCGGACGCCGACGGGTACGACTACATTGCGGATGCCGGCGAGGGCGATGACGGGGCGGGGCTCGGCCTGCGGCGCACCCAGAGCGCCCGCGCGCGCCGCTATCCGCCGGAGGCCTGGCACGCGCCTTCACACCCGCAAGCTGTCCGCTACGCTCAGGGGCAAACGTCTGCGTACGCACCCGCGCCGCAGCAGCATGCACAGCCGTACCGCCACCGTCAGAGCCATGGCCAGAGCCAGGCCCAGCGGTACGCTCCTACGTACGTGCAAGGCCACGGGTATGCGCAAGGCCGGCCGGAGCAGGGGCGGCGCGAGCACGATGACGGCTGGCGGCGCGGCCCCGGGTGCTGTGTAGCTCCGCATTGTTGTGTACGATCCATCAGCGAGAGTAATGTCCTGAGACGAGAATAATGATGGTGAGAGATCCACTGCAAGAACCCACACAGAGCATCGCGTTGAACCATGTTTGAGCGTACATGTATGGACTACTTTCAGAGTAGAATCGGGACCCATTTCTGGCTTTGATAAGGGCTTGTCCGCGGATTCTGAGAGCCACGGATAGCGCCAGCGGTATGTCTCCATGGAAAAGGTAGTGTGGAAGCCATGTCGACGCTTGGTTGAGTCCTTACTGTCGCCCCAATCGCAGCGGGGCGGGTCATGGGCTCCTGCTCGCCCAGCTGCTGGAAAAGGTCCAGTGCGGCCGTGTGTCCTAGGTAGCGCGCTTCGTCAACGAGTGACGAGCGTGCGCGAATGTAGCTAGCAGGGAGCATGTCCGGCACGCGCCCCCGAGGATGGTACGTTCAGCGCCTCACTCAGCTCGCCTGTCGGTCAGCGGCTGGGGTTTGGCCCCCTCCATGATATGCATCGACGCAGACGTCGGCGAACAGCGAGGCGATGCCCCACCGCGCGGCGTGCAGCTTGAGCGGCCGCTCTATCGACTGGTGCTCGTCGAAGAGCGGTGTTTGCGTGCGCGTACACAGTCGGAAGAGGGCCCGAGTAGCTCCCTTTGTGTGCAAGCGCAGAGCTGCTGCATGTAGCCGCAATGTTGATGTGAATCCATGTCAGATAGCGCACCGCGGCCAGGGCGGAAATGACGGGGAACGGGAGCGATGTCGGACAGAACCTGCTCGACCACCGTCGATCGGCGTCAAAGCCTGTCAGTAACTCGATGGCCGCACAACACTGGACGTCCAGCGCCGCCAAGAGCATCGCCGCCATGTCAAAAAATGTCAATGCGTGACGATGAAATCCCGCAGCTGATCCATATGCGCAAGCCCCAGCTGGTCTCCCAGTATACCCCGCGCAGGATCAGGCCCGCCACCATCAGGTGCTGCCAATCGCTTGGGGGACGTCCGTGCAAGCTGCCAAACGGCTTGGCCCCATCATGCTGCTCGCAGTACCATTGTAGCCAGTTGGGAATGAGTGAGCTGCTGCCGGCGCATTCGCCAGTCGTTTGGGGTGCTCAGCCTCGCACAGATCAAACAAGCGGGACCACCACAGCATGTCGTAGCCACTGCAGCCGGCACTTCGAGGCCAGACGCATCATGTCGTCTTGTGGCAAGCAGTGCAGCGCTGCATAAGTATGCGCATCCGCAACAGCGACGGGGGCAGCGTGTCGTAAGCCTTCGTGTGAGCAGCCACCGAGACGTCATAGCCCATTGCCAGTGACAGTGTTGTCACCCGTAGCAGAATCGAGAAGTGCTGGGGACGGCACGGATCAGGCTGTCGGCGAAAAGTGCAACACCGTGGGCCAATGGTCTTGAAAGGGTGGCAACGGTATGCCAAATAGCGACTGGGAGTAGGCGCTGCCTCGCATCATTCCGCGCAGCGTTTGCACGGCCCTTCTTCTCCGCGGACGGTAAGGGATCAAAGGCCACATCCATGCTTTGAGTTCGGCAGTACAATGTAGTCTTCGATATAGGATCATCCACCAGACCGGGGACCTGACTCCAGTTGATGTCGCAGAGCTGTTCATACACGCTGCCGAGCGCGGAGGAGCGATTTGCGACGAGAGCCAAATCAAACCCCACGGTCTCTCATTGAGCACCACCTGACGAAAGCTTCCATGTCCCAAAGATTGTTTCGAGGACGAAAAGACAGCCACGGGTGAATAATGAGGGAGCTCTGTTGCCGTGAACGCACGATGATCAGACGAGGCGGTGAGTCGCCAGGAGCCTCACGTGCCATTGGCGCCAGACGTCTTCTAAATGATCAAACCCAAAGTGACCATATACTGCAGTAAGGGAAAATCGCGTGGAGTGCCTGAAATGGTCGACTGCGCCAAGTGGAAGCCCTGGAAAGTGTCTGCAGGGCGACGGGGCTCGCGACGCGCGTTGCAATTCGCCATAGAGCCACTTCATTGCGGTGGCGAGAACTGTGTAGCCGGCATGGGAGGCTGGCATCCACGAGAGACCGCGCGTGAGCTGCACGTCTGTAAGATCCGACTGCGGGGTTGGGATGCGTGAAATCCGGGTCTTGAGGTGGAGAATTGCACAAAGGCGGCGCAGCAGAGCCCCACCTCGAATGACTGCAGCGGCTCACGCCGAGACGGCGCTCCCACAGACTATTGTGCATGTAGGGCGTGCTGTGTGGTGCACGAATGTGATGCGATCAGAGTGCTCGTCGTGCGAGATCAGATTCCCGCACGCTGAGACGAGCGAGATCGATTCTGACGGGTCGAGCAAGTCCAGAGGCATCGCGGTGTGCGTGAGCGGATGACAGACGCCGCGTGTAGCTCGTCGACGGGAGGTGGTCTCTTAGCGTGCAGTGCCAGTGAATGCTCGCTGCACGCGATGAACCAAGGATCTGTCCGTGAGAGAAGAGGCAACCCGGCCAAGCATGCGGTCGTATAGTTCATGCAGATCGCGAGGCAGGTCGGCAATCATCGCTTCCAGCTCCTGAGGCGTGCGTACGCTGCACACTCCCTTAGCTGTAGCGAGACCCAGAGGAACATGAGGTCAGCGCGATCGGTCAGCTTCTCGATGATGGCCTGATCAGCGCAACGTCGGGTGCCGCGAGAAGGCCACACTGGACAGACTCGTGCACCTGCTCGCGGATGTACATGCCAGATCGGCGCGTAACCGAGTTGATCTTGTGAAAGGTCAACGACGGCGGCGTCAGGAAGAGCGGCGCACGCGCGACTCTGCCGAGCGGCTAGTGATGTACAGTCTGACCGGAGGGCACTGCCGCAGTAGCTTGCGAACTCGAGGCAAGATTGGCGAGGGCAAGATGCGGTAGCTCATCCAGACCGTCGAGCACCAGGATCGGTGCTGCAGCTGTGACAGGTGGTGGCGAGGATCGTGCGGGCTGAATCGCCTCGGTATGGCGGTCTCTGTTGCTGAAGGCAGGTCGATGCATTGCTCGAGTAGCTGTCTCGCCAGGTGCGCAAGGATGATGTCTGCTTTGAGCGATTGACCTCGGCGTGGGCGCAGTAGTGGTATGCGGTCGATGTGCGCGCCCCGTCGACCATCAAACCGCCGGAACGAGGTTTGAAACGACTGCGGCAGCAAGAACACTTTTGCCAGAGCCGGAATACCGAAGAGCGCAAGGATGTTCTGCTGACGCGGCCCTGCGAGCCAGCGTGTGACCGCCGTTGACTGCAGGTGCCACAGACCAGAGCCTGGGTGGGCGCGTACGCACGAGGCTGCGGTGATGGTCCTTCTGATCAAAGCGACAGAGCGTTCGAGCAGCTGGCGGGTTTTCTTTGCCTTTGCCGCGGCGACTGCTCGTCGCGCTGCCGGACAATGAGCGCCATGTGCGCGATATGAGCCTGCTCGCGGACGGCCTTGGCATGTCGCCGGAACCTAGCAAGGTCGTCGTCGTCAAAGTCGCGCTTGAAGCTCCTCCACGCCTGGTTGAGCGTCACAAAAGACGGCACCCGCGAGGCTTTATCCTTGACAACACTGCCTGCGCCTTGGTGCAGAACTTGAGTACGTCAAGGTAGTATCCACCAATCGGTCCGCCAAGCGAGGTCGTCGGGGAACAGTGACTGGTAGTCTGCCAGCCGTGGCAGGACGTCGCCGATGCGGCCAAAACATGTCGCACATCTTTTCAAAGTACTTTGCGGCGACGCTCGCCAGGGACATGACCACTCGCAGGGCTCCCCACAGCGGACACAGCACCATCTGCGAGGCATTCGAAAAGACGTCCAGCGCGCGTCCTTTCTTTGTGAGTCAGTCGCTGCAGTGGCGTGAGAGGCGCAAGACGAACCGAACTCGTTCAAGGCGTTCAGGAGGGGCTCGATGGCGCGTTGGGTCTTGCGCACCCAATTGCTGCGTTCAAAGTTGCCGTGCGCCGCGTGAGCCGCGGCGAAGAAGTCGTCTGCATCAAGCGGCGTGGTCTTGAGGAACAACTCGCGCTCTGTCGTGGTAAGCTGCTTGGCAAACTCGTCCACAGCGCGTTGCCAGGGATCCGATGCAATATCGAGCTGCCGTCGGGCCGCGACAAGCTCCATGGTGGAATGCTAGCCGTGTGCACGACCGTGTCGGCCGTCGCACGTATCTTTATTGAGCCGCAGCACGCGCGAGGCGTATTTTCTGGTCGCATTCCCGCGCCCGCCTGCAGGTGGGGTGGGCAGAGAGTGGCATTGACACAGCCAGACCTGCAGGGGTCAGGCAAGTCACATGGAGCCGCTCGCGGCGGAGCTGCCTTGCTGCCTGTGTACTTTCCGGGTACATGGCCACGAGAGCACTGGCGGGACGAGGCAGGCACTGGCAGCTGGCAGGCAGTGCTGGCGTGGCTCGCGAGGCAAATGCTCTCAGCCTCGCCGCGATTGGCGTTTGACATTATGCATGCGCGCGCGCGCTGGCGGGCCGGAACCTCTCGACCTGCACGGCTGGCTGCGGGCTTCGTCGTCCTGTCGTGCCGTGCCATGCGTGCGCCCACGCCGTGCGCTCATGTCGTCTGTCGATGTCGTGCGCCGACCATGCGTGTTCAGTATTGGTCCGTCTCAAACGACAAGCTGCAGACCAGATCGAACGTCGTGGCACCTTGGCTCGGCGACGCAAGGCCGGCTTTGCCTCCTCGACCGACGGCAGAGGTTGATCGGCGGGGCGCGCCACCGCGCCGGCGGTCGCGAGCGGCCTAGCCTCGCCAAGCGCCGCCGTGCGCAGCAGCAGCAAGACAGCCACGACAGGCACGACTTTCACAGGCCCTGCTGGCCCTGGAGAAGGGCCGGAGCGCCTGGGCTCCACGCGAAGAGAGGTGATTCGTCCAGGCGCCACTAGAGGCTTCGCGCCGCCGCTCGAGCGCAGTGGAATCTTCTACAAGCTTCTGCCATGACGCCGCTCGTGGGCACAAACTTTTGCTTCTGTTCACGAGATGAATATATTGCCGGTGTCTCTCTGTCTCGTTCGCTCTGTACTTTTGCATTTGCAACCTGTCTGATACAGTACCTTCCTCGAAACAGCACAGCCAAGATGTCTTCGGGACCCGCGATCGGCATTGACCTGGGCACGACCTACTCGTGCGTGGGTATCTACCGCAATGACCGCATTGAGATCATCGCCAACGACCAGGGCAACCGCACAACGCCTCGTTCGTGGCCTTTTCAGACACCGAGCGCATGATCGGTGATGCGGCCAAGAACCAGGTCGCGATGAACCCCATCAACACAGTCTTTGACGCCAAGCGCCTGATCGGCCGCAAGTTTGCGGACGCCGAGGTTCAGGCAGACATGAAGCACTTTCCCTTCAAGGTCATCGACAAGGCCGGCAAGCCTGCCATCCAGGTCGAGTTCAAGGCGAGGACAAGACGTTCACCCCGAGGAGATCTCTTCCATGGTCCTGACCAAGATGCGCGAGACGGCCGAGTCTTTTCTTGGCACCACCGTCAACAACGCCGTCATCACAGTTCCTGCCTACTTCAACGACTCGCACGTCAGGCTACGAAGGATGCTGGTCTGATTGCTGGGCTGAACGTCCTGCGCATCATCAACGACCGACTGCGGCTGCCATTGCCTACGGTCTCGACAAGAAGGACTCTGGCGAGCGCAAACGTCCTGATCTTCGACCTTGGTGGTGGCACTTTCGATGTCTCCCTTCTGACCATTGAGGAGGGCATCTTCGAGTCAAGTCGACGGCTGGTGACACCCACCTGGGTGGTGAGGACTTCGACAACCGCCTCGTCAAACCACTTTGTCACCGAGTTCAAGCGCAAGCACAAGAAGGATATCACCACCAACGCCCGTGCTCTGCGCCGCCTGCGCACCGCCTGCGAGCGTGCGAAGCGGACTCTTTCGTCGAACGCGCAGGCTTCTATCGAGATTGATCTCTGTTCGAGGGTGTCGATTTCTACAGCTCGATCACCCGGGCTCGCTTCGAGGAGCTGTGCCAGGACCTGTTCCGTTTACCATGGAACCCGTGGAGCGCACCCTGCGCGACGCCAAGGTCGACAAGTCGTCCGTGCACGAGATCGTGTTGGTCGGCGGTTCGACGCGCATTCCAAGATCCAGAAGCTTGTCTCCGACTTTTTCAACGGCAAGGAGCCCAACAAGTCGATCAACCACGACGAGGCTGTTGCCTACGGTGCGGCCGTCCAGGCTGCCATCCTGTCGGGCGACACCTCGTCCAAGGGCACCCAGGGACATCCTGCTCCTCGACGTGGCGCCGCTGTCGCTCGGTATCGAGACCGCCGGCGGTGTCATGACGCCGCTGATCAAGCGAAAACACCACCATCCCCACCAAGAAGTCCGAGGTGTTCTCGATTTTTCTCCGACAACCAGCCGGGCGTGCTCATCCAGGTGTTTGAGGGTGAGCGCACGCGCACCAAGGAAACAGCCTGATGGGCAAGTTTGAGCTGTCTGGTATTCCACCGGCGCCTCGTGGTGTCCCGCAGATCGAGGTCACCTTCGACCTCGATGCCAACGGTATCATGAACGTCTCTGCGCTGGAGAAGGGCACGGGCAAGCCCAACAAAGATCACGATCACCAACGACAAGGGCCGCCTGTCGAAGGAGGAATTGAGCGCATGCTGGCTGAGGCTGAGAAGTACAAGGCCGAGGACGAGGCCGAGGCTGCGCGCATCCCCGCCAAGAACGGCCTCGAGTCGTACGCCTACTCTCTGAAGAACACGCTGTCGGACAGCAAGGTGGACGAGAAGCTCGAGGCGGACGACAAGTCGAAGCTGACCGCCGAGATCGACAAGACGGTCGCCTGGCTCGACGACAACCAGACTGCGACCAAGGAGGAGTACGAGGCGCAGCAGAAGGGCTCGAGGGCGTCGCGAACCCGATCATGATGAAGTTCTACGGGCGGGCGGCCAGGGCGGCATGCCCGGCGCTGGCGGCATGCCGGCGGCGCGCCCGGCGGCGCTGCTCCCGGCGGCGACGACGGCCCGACCGTCGAGGAGGTGGACAGACTTGTCTGTGTCTTTCCTTTGTCTGTCACGACGGCTCCCGAGCCTTACGACCACGGCCGCGAGCTTGCATTCAGAGCAAGCCCCCGGTCGGGAAACAGAAAAAAAGCTCTGTACTCTTAGCCCAGCGAATCGACTTTCTTCGTCCATCGTTCTGCTCCATGTGTGTCTTGCCTCTGTGCTCGCCGTGCAGGATTTTCCTCCTCGCCCCGCCTCTGTACATACACCAGTCGACGCGACGACTATCACAAGCAACCATGTCGGTGTCGACGGACCGCGACCACTTCTTCCAGACGAGTGCGTCTTCCTCGTCCCGCCAAGCGACAGACTAACAGAGTAGACAGCTCGCGGAGCGCAAACGCAGCGCGCAAGGCGCGCAAGAAGCAGCAACAGGACCCGGCGCGCCCATCCAGCTGCGGCCAAGATCAACGCGGTGCTCTCCGACCCGTCCTCACCGACGCCATGGGCTCCTTCTTCAACCTCGACCGCCGTTTATCGCGCTGTCCGACGGGACCTGCGGCGGGTTAATCGTGAGCTTCTGGCCGCGGACAAGGAGCACACGCGGTTCGCGACGACTTTTCCCCGGGCCTCAAGCGCCGCTGACCAGCCTCGCGGTGTCGCCGGCCCGCACGACGCTGTTCGCAGGCTGCTGGGACGGCAGCGTGTGGTCGTGGGCGCTCGACAGCCGGCACCCGCGGAAGCGGTACACGGGGCCGCGGACTTTGTGAAGAGCGTGGCGGTGCTGCGGCTCGCGCTGGGCGGCTTCAGCGGGTCCGAGGCGCTGCTCGCGGGCGGCGCGGACGGAGCGTGATCCTTGGAGCGTGCTGTCGGGGCAGAAGTGCTCAGCGTGCGCGGACGGCGGGCGCGGCGTGCTCAGCCTGCTCCCGGTCCGTTTCTCGTCGGTGGTAGCTACGAGGATGAGACGAGCAGGCGCCGGAGAAAGACGGGGGCTGTGGACCGCGACGAGCACCGGCGAGCTGCGCACGTGGACTTTGTCCGGCGCGCCGCCTGCGCTGGACGCCGCTCGAGCTCGTCTGGCCCGGCGCACCTCAGAGGGTTCTCAGCGGCGACCGCGGTGCTGGCCGGCGTGCACGACACGAGCATCAACAAGGTGTGATGGCGCCGGGCCCTCCTGACTTGGACGAGGAGAGGAATTCTGCGCGGACGACGGGGCGCACACGAGGGGGGCGGCGGTGTACACGGCGTCGTCGGACAAGAGCGCGGGGTGCTGCGGCGGGGGGATTCCGGAGCGCGGCCCGCGGCTGGGCCCGCGGGACTTTGTGCGCGACGTGCTGCGGTGCTGGGCGCGGGGGTGGTGTGCACGGCGTGCGCGACGAGGAGGTGCGCGGTGTGGGAGCCGAGAGCGGCGCGGCGGAGGGCGTGTTCCGCGGACACTCGGAGGAGGTCACCGGCCTGGCGCTGTGTGGCGCGAGGAGAAGGCGGGCCTGCGCGCGTGCGTCGTCAGCGTGTCGATGACGGGAGCGTGCGCCGGTGGGCGCTCGACGGGCGCCTGACATGGAGCGCGCACGGGCTGCGTTGGACACGCTTGACGACGACGAAGAAGGGGAGGGGAGGGAGGGGGGGACAGCAGGAGGTGGAAGAGAAGAAGGAGGAACAGCAGAAGCCGGCGCAGAAGATCGAGTGACCGAGGACGAGGAGCGCGAGCTGGCGGAGTGAATGGCCGACAGCGACGAAGAGTGAGCTATAGACGGATGCAGGATCGAGGAAACAAAGGCAGAGTGGCATTCTCTACTTGTCCGCAGTACAGAGGAGAACGCCCAAGCAGAGCCGGCCGGACAAAAACACTCAGCAGCAGCCGCTCGAGGAGGAGCTGCCGACGTTGGCGCCCTGGCCGACGCGGACGGTGGGCTTGTTGTTGACGGCGGTGGTGCCCATGCGCTGCTTGATGTTGCGGGCCATAGTCAGGAAGGCCTGCTCGACGTTGGGGCGTTCTTGGCGGACGTTCTCGAGGAAGGGGATCCCGAGCGAGTCCGCGAATTCCTGCGTCGTTAGTCTCCTGCGTTCAGCCAGATCGACGAACAACAAACCTTGGCGCGGTGTACTCGACGACCTTCTTGTCGGACATGTCGGACTTGTTGCCGACGAGCAGCTTGTTGACGCCCTCGGTCGCGGTAGCGGTCGATCTCCTGCAGCCACTGCTTGACGTTGTTGAACGAGTCCATGTCGGTGACGTCGTACACGACGCAAGATGCCGTGCGCGCCGCGGTAGTACGACGACGTGATCGTGCGGAAGCGCTCTGCCCGGCCGTGTCCCAGATCTGCAGCTTGACCGTCTTGCCGTCCAGCTCGATTGTGCGGATCTTGAAGTCGACTCCGATCGTGGAGATGTAGCTCTCCGTGTACGTGTCGTCTGCGAACCGCAGCAGCAGGCACGACTTGCCCACGCCCGAGTCGCCGATCAGCAGCAGCTTGAACAGGTAGTCATATCTGTCGTCGTTAGTCTTTGCTGCTGTGCGGAGGGAGGACGACGGGGAAGAGACTCTGCGCGGCTGTTAGTCTTGGTTGATAGCAAGAGAGGCAGGACGACAAGGCGCACCACTCGGGATTCATGAGGCGGGGTGCGTCTGGACGCGAAGGACAACGTCGCAGAGGCGGGCGCGCGCAGAGGCAAGGGAGCAGCGCCGGGGCGGAGGCGGTGTGCGGCGGCGGGGCGCGAGGGGCGGGGGGCGCGGCGGCAGGCGGGCGGGCGGCGGCGCGCGTGGATCGTCTCGAGCAGAGCGCGGCGCTGGGCTGGTCGCTTCGGGTGCGCGGCGCAGAGGAACGGGTCGACGGGTGAGGTTGAGGGAGAGGGAGGGAGAAGAAGGGGGACGGGTGCGGCGGCATGGGGGGCGTCTCGTGTTTCCCGCGCCCGCCCGGTATACGGCGCTGGGCGCAGTGCATTCTAAGCTTTCGCACAGCCTACGCGGCCCTGTATCGCCTCTAGAGCAGCCACATCCGCGCTGTCCTGCACGGCTGCCTGCAGGCCGCCCGCCGTCCTGCTCCCAGGCTGCCGTGTGCCGCGGACAGTCCTCGAGGGACGCATCATCGACGTGGCGTCTTACGTGCGACTGATCTCTATGTTGAAATGTGGCGACACGGCGGCGATCGCAGCAGACGCCGCGGGTGTTGAGCGCGCCGTGCCCGTCGCCGTGGGGCGGCAGCGGCGCGGTCGCATGACACACGCGACGCAGCCAGCCGGGCCCAGTTTCCCTCACGCAGGCGCGCGGTGCCTGGCAGCCTGCTGCGCTTGCTCAGCCGGTGTTGTCAACCTAGGAAAGCTACGCTGGCAAGAGAGACACGGCGGCGTTTTTCTCTACAGAAAGTACGCAACCGTGCGTCACTGTTGCGCGAGACAAAGGCGGACACAAAGACCGGTGTAGTCTGATAATAGAATCGAGAAGAGTAGAAGATCGGAGAGAAGAGTATCTAGCGCAACGTGCCGCTGCGCCGGCTGCCGTGTGCGTGTCGCCGCCGACGGGCCCTCCGGCGGCCAGCTTCCAGTGGCCGGCTGTCTTTGCCTCGGAAAACGACGCGGCTCCCTTCGTGGTGGCCAGAACAGCCGTCCAGCTGGAAAGCTGGCCGCCGGGAGGCCCGTCGGCGGCCCTGAGACGCCGTCCCGCCGTGCCGCGTCCCAGTGTTCCAGCGTCCACGAGCAGGAAGCGCCCGGAAAGTCGATGTGAAGAACTACATACCTTGCCGAAGGCGGGGATGAGGGTCTGGGCGAGCCAGAAGGAAAAGGTGAGCTTGGGCCCGGTCATGAGCAGCTTGGGGACAGGCCCTTGAAGAAGGACAGGAAGCCCTCGTGGCGGGGCAGTTGGAGATGATGCGGAAGCCGGACTCCTTGATCTCAAAGTTGCGGTTCTGGATGCGCGTCTTGATCACGTCCAGCGGCGCGGACACGATGATGGACGCGGAGAGCGGTGATGGACGCGACAAAGTTTGGCCCCAGGTCGCCTTGTTGTAGTCGTCCATCTTGAGAGGTACTGCTTGGCCGCGCGGATCCCCCAAAGAAGCTGTCGAGCCGTCGTCTCGCCGGTCACCTCATCGAATGAAACAGTGAACGCACCGCAAAGGAGCCGGGAAAGTTGCGGGCCATGGTCCAGCCCCAGCCGCGGTACAGCCGAAGCCCTCGTCGGCGATCAGCTTAGGATGCCGCGGGCCGCGGAAGGCCTCGGTTCGTCTGGCGCTTGATCTTGAGCACGTCCAGCGGCCACGCACGACCTCGCCGAGCCGATCAGGCTGCCGGCGAAACGCGTGCATGATCGCCTTGCCGTTGCCCTTGCCGAACGTCGCGTCGAAGCCGCGCCGTGGTGCGCCGCCAGGTAGTCGCGCACAAACGGCTGCCCGCCGTACTTGTAACACCCGCTGCAGGATCTTGTACGCGGCCGCGTACCCGAGCCCGGGAACAGCGACACCATCCGCGTCCCGAGCGGCGCGCCCGCCTTGTCCTTGAAGATGACCGCGTTTGAACGCCGTCAGGTTCGACACCCGCGTCTGGTTGCTCATCAGCCGCTTCGCGATCGTGTCCACCGGGTGGAAGATCATCAGCTCGAAATCCCCGCCGCTCTAGTCGTTGTCAGTCTCTTGTTGAGCGAACGAATCGCCGACGGGCCTCCGGCGGCCAGCTTCCAGCTGGACGGCTGCTTCGTCTCGTGCGGGACCTGGCCTGGGGAGGCCAAACAGCCGTCCAGCTGGAAGCTGGCCGCCGAGGCCGTCGGGCGAGAGACGCCGTCCACCGCAGTGTGGAGATGGAGGGAGGGACTGACCTGCGCGGTGAAGCGGGCGGGCGGCGCTTTCGCGCTTGTACTCGCTTGCTGCGCTGGACTCATGGCTGCTGCGTGTGCTGTGCTGTGTTGTGGATGGGATATGAAGTCGAATATGCGCGGCGCGGGCCGGCGCGAGCGAGCAGCGGTGCGCACAGGGGCAGTGCGCGGCTGTAAATGTCGTCCTCGAGATTGCTCTATCGAGTCCGGTATCGCGTGCGGACCGAGTTGCGGTGCGGAGCGGTGAGCGCGAGGGTGCTGTCGGCGCGGCGCGCGGCAGGAGGACAAGGCGAGATGCCCAGACGCGGCAGGCAGAGGACGGGCGGCGCCGCGGCAGGTCGCGAGGGCATGGATGCGGCAATGGACGCGGATGCGCAAAAAAAAGGCGGTTCAAGCTCGCGCTCCTGATCGGAGGCGTGTCGCTCGATCGGGACGGCTTAGCGTGCGCGGCGGCCGACTGCGGCGCCGGCCGGTCCGTCTTCTTCCTCGTCGTTCTACATACTCTGGCGCGTCGATGATTCTATTCTTCACGACTCTCCGGGCAGCAAGACTGGGGAGAGTAGCGAGTGAGATGGATGGCCATTGCACAACGGTGAGCAGAGCAGGAGGCTCGAGACGGACTACGCCATGCGCGCGACTCGATGTAGTCGACGGCGTCAAAGAAGCTGCGGCGGTAGACGCGGGCCTGGTGGTGCGATTCACAAACTGCAACCCCGAAGCCGGTGCGAGCGAGGTGAATTCCAGTCGTCGGCCCAGTTCCAGGACGAGCGCGCCGAGCACGTGCACGCCGTCGAGCCAGATGGACCGCAGCACCTCGCGCAGGGAGCTGAGCAGAAACTCGCTCTGCGGCGAGTTGTACACGTTTGACGGCAGGTCGTTCCCGGGCGGGAGCGGATCTTGAGGCCGAACTCGGTCAGCATCACGGGCCGGGGGAAAAGTGTTCCACAGGTAGTTCAGCTGCGTGCGCAGGTACGACGGCGCGACCAGGTTGAATGGGCTGCTGTCGGGGTTGTAGCCCGCCAGCCAGCCGTTTGACCGTCGTTGTCGAGCGCTGCATGCAGATTGGGAAGCGGTAGAAAACGGGTTTGTCGTGGCGTTGTGTGTGCGCAGGCGTTAAAGTCTGCCGTCGCCGGGTGATGAATACGGTCCATACGATCCTGCGCAATGAAGTCTGCCGAGTGTGAGAAGATGCCTTCTGAAGAATGCTTAAAGAAAACAGAAGACGAACCCATGGTGTTGTTGAGATACGCAAGGTCAGAGGGAGAACAGGGGGAACGTAGTCCTGGATGGCGGTCTTGAAGTCGCGGATAGTCCTGGCCCAGCGCGAGCGGGTTCAACAGGGCACCAATGTAGAGCTCGTTTTAACGTCAGGGCGGCCCGCGACGTGCGACTGGTTGCGCGGGTCGAGCGGGTTTGGCGGCCGGAGTGGCCATCTTCATGGTGAACTGGCCGGTGCGTTGAGAACTCGCGGTAGTACGCACGACGCGGGCGTGGGCTTTGATGACGGCGTCGACGGCGGGCCCGTTGATCGCGCCCCCCTGCGGCTCGTTGAAGGAGACCAGTACGGGACGCGGTCGCGTAGTGCGCGAGCACCACTTCGCGTACTGCACGTACGCCTCCTGGAAGGGTCGCATTCGAGTAGCCAAGATTGAGCCCGAAGCCGGGCGTAGTAGGCGCGCTCAAAGAACTGCGCCTGATAGTCGGCGCCGCCAAAGAACTGCAGCGGCGTGTCGAAATGCGTCAGCGCACCACGGCTGATGCCTGCGCGGCACAAATCGAGCACGGCGCTTAGTGCTGCAGCGCCGCGCTGTTGGCCGGCGTGCCGGGCAGTGCAAACGGCAGGATGCGCGTCCACGGAATCGTCAGGTAGTACCACTTGGCGCCTATTGTGCGAACCTCAGGATGTCTGCGGTAGAGGTAGTAATGCTCGTTGGCGACATAGTTGTTGACTCCGCCGGCCCCGAAAGCCGAGATAGACCGAGCATGTCCATGATGGCGGCGCCTTGCCGCTGTCAGCGACGGCGCCCTCGCACTGCGCCGCGAGCGGCGACGCCAAGACAAAGTCGGCGGCACCGGCAGGCAGTCGTCCGAGGGGGAACACGGGGGCGGTGGGAACACAAGCTCTGACGTAGGCACAGGCTTGGGTGACACCGTGCTCGAGTAGAGGCCTCTCGAGAAAGCTCGACGGGTTGGCGCGTTCCAGAGGTTCGAAAACGCCGCGCCTCCGAACGGGCGTTCGACGGCGTCGCAGTTGTATGGACAGAGCTGCGGGTCCAGTTGGCCATGTCGTCGACGAGACGTTCCGAAAGAGCGCGCTGACGTCGCTGTAGTGTCGGCGTACGTCGGCAGTGGCGACGACGGGGCCGGGATCGACGTCGCCGTCCGCACCGTCTCAGTGCGTGTACGAGAACTCGAGAAGCGGTACGTCGGCGTGCCGCTCGGCCGGCTCTGCGGCGTGCAGGCAGCTGCGACGGCTCGGCCGGCGCGGGTGTGTACACCTGCTGCGCCGCCGCCTGATGCGCTGCCTCCAGGACCAGCAGCCAGCTTGTGGTCTTCATCCTGGCTCCTGGTGGTTGGTTCCGAGTCCGATGCGGCCATGGCTCAGGTTTGTCGAAAGCTCTTATACAGCGGCCGCTGCCTCTGCCCGCGCTGTCTGTGCTGTCCTTTTCCGTCTGCGCCGTGCCTGCCGGCTTCTGCTTGCGGCAACGGTGAGCAACGAAGAAGAGTGCGAGACCGAGCGGCGCCGCCACAGCCTAGTGTAGGGCCGCCGTTGTCCCATCCTAGTCATTGTCGTTGCTCATTCTCGCCTAGAGTCCGCCCTGACGTGGACCTGATTTTGTTTGTCGTGATGCCGGATACACGGGCCCGGGTGACACAAAGCGCAGGAGTCGGCGGTGTGGCCGAAGTTGGTTCCGAGGGCCGAAAATCGCCTCCTCAGCCTTTTCGTAACTCTGCTGCAAACGCCATAGATAAGTTTCTGGAGCCCGACGCCGAGCCAGAGCAGCCGGTCAGCTGGAAGCTGGCCGCCGGAGGCCCGTCCGGCGAGGAGTGCACCGTTGAAGAAAGAGCGAGATTCGTTTGACTTCCTACACAACAGCCAGCCAAACGCCGTGTCCTGCGTGTCATACCACAGAGATAGATGTACAGATGAAGTGCGGGATAAGTGCAGGTCAGGGCCGGTGCGAGGTGCGAGGGCGCGGACGCACGCAGGCGGCGTAGCTGAGGGCGGGGCGGGTTCATCTCCAGCGCGGCGGACGGGCGAGGCCGAGCAGCCAGTCGGTGACGGAGACGACGCGGGGTCATGCGGGTCGCAGCTGCCGCCCTCCTGGCGGTGCTCGATGGTGTGGTGGCGATGCGGCGGGGCGTGTCGAAGGCAAAGATGAACAAGGCGGTGAACTCCTCGTCGTCGCGGGCGTCGCCGCGAGGGAACTCGGTGATCTTGTCGACCTGGTCGCCGCTGCCGCGACGCCGCGGTAGAGGGCGCCGGTGCCGCGGCCGTGCGTCTTGCCGCAGGTGCGCCAGCGGACGATCAGCCGCTCGCTGCGGTGGTTGTGCTTTCCATGCGCTCCGAGAGGATGTGCAGCCGCACGTTGCCGACGACGGGCACGGGGCCCCAGGCCACGGGCGCGGTCCACAGCGCGGCCAGGTACGCGACCCGGCCGCTGACCGTGGGTAGATGTGGGTGTGTTTGAAGGGACAGGTGCAGCGAGATCTGCGGCGACAGGATCTCTGAGGTAGAGGTGGACGCAGCAGCGTCGCGGAGCTCTCATGCAGCGTGCTCACGGCTATCGTTTGTTAGTGTATCGCCTGATGCAAGCAGCGTATGACGAAAGACTCTCCTGCCGAGGGCGAGGGTGCGCTCGTCGGGCCGTCGGGTGCGCTCGTCGGGCCGTGGGTGGGATCCTCGCGCGCGGCTGCGAGCGGCAAAGTAGGCGGCATCGAACGAGCGGTCGTCTTTGACGTTGGCAAAGCTCCGCCGCTGCTGCTGCTGCTGAGGGAGGTGCAGATACTGAGCGCTACCGAGGTGGCGTTGCTGTACTTCGGAAACATAGGAAGCTGTCCCGCTGCGGCGAGGCAGGGGGACGGCGCGGACTGCCAACGACCGGGCCGCATCGGGAGGCGCGCGTCCGCTGCTACATGAAGGCGTCCTGGCGTGTCTTGAGGAATCTTTAAGTGGTGAACGTTTCGCCAGATGTAAGGACGGCCGCAGCACCTTTTGCACGGGGCCAGTGTGTGGCGCGCGACCTCTTCACAAGGAGGACGACAGGACGACCACGACGATGAACAAAAAAAAGAGTAATCATTGTCCGATAGAGTACGCCGCTGGATGCTCTTCGAAACGCTCACAAAATGCCGCGCGCGTCGACAGCTCAAAGACAGTTGCGCTCGTGCCAGGAGCGGTCAAAGACGGCGAGCGACCGCTGGGCACTGGGGACGACATCCCAAAGGCCTTGACTGGACAGCCTCCCTCCGGGTCAGCATAAACACGGCGGCGTCGGCCACGTCTGGGCCAGCAGCGCCCCGATGCCGGCCATAAAGTCTTGGTATGCTGGCGGTCGCCGCCGACGCGCTGGATGTGAAAGTTGCCCTGCACAACGCCCGGGCGCAGCGCGAGCACGCGGATGTTGGTCCCGCACAGCTCGTTGCGCAGCGCGTTGACAAAGCCCTCCTGCGCGGCCTTGAGGCGTGGTAGACGGCCTCGCCGGGGAAGGGCGGCGCCTCGAGCGCGGTCGTGCTGGTGACGTTCAGCAGCGTGCGCGGCGCGCGTCCGCCATGCCGCCCACGTGAGCGCGACGTGCGCGACGCCCATGAACCCGGCCACGTTGGTCATCAGCATCGTCGAGATGTCCTCCGGGTTTCTGCTCGTGGAAGGGGTGCGGGCGCGCCCAGGGCCAGCCCGGCGTTGTTGACCAGGACGTCGACCGCCGGCGCCCGCATTTCCCTCAGCGCGGCCCGCACCGCCGCCGCGACCGCGCCCGTGTCGCGCACGTCCACGTCCTCGACGCAGACCATCGGCGCGCCGGCCCCCGCGCCTCGCGCGCGACCGCTTGCAGCCGCTCATCGTCCGCGCCAGCAGCAGCAGCTTGGCGCCCTGCGCCGCCAGCGCGAGTGCGATCGCCCGCCGATCCCCTGGCTGGCCCCCGTCACCAGCGCGACCTGCCCAGCGAGAGACATCATCCTTGGAGATTCTCGCAGTCCTGTCAATCGTTGTTGTTATTCCAGGCGGACAGCGGTGCAAGGCCTCGTTAAATATTCTTTCTCTCGCGCGTCGCGCTGCCGTGACTCGAAGCGGAATTTGGGACCTGCAGCTTGCCGGTGCCGATGACGTCTGCAGCGGGGATGTCTTCTCAATGTTTGCTGCCATACCGCTCGACTCGACTCGACTTGATTTGATGTTTGCCACCGTCACGGCCCTCTCTTCCCCGGAAACTCTTTGAATCGAGTGCATGCTGCTTGCCCCTGGTGACACTCGATCTCTGTTGGAGGTGAGACAAGCCTCGCCGCCCGACCGACGCGAGGCCAAAGCAGCCGGTCCAGCTGGAAGTGGCCGCGGAGGCCCGTCCACCGCCGTGACTCTCCCCGCTGACCGCGCTCCAGAAAGACAGCTTGATCCAAGAATGAGGGTGGTGTTCACGGGGGGTCGGGCAAGGCGGGCCGGCACGCGGTGCAGTACCTGGTGGCGCAGGGCACCGGGTGATGAACGTGGAACCTGGTGCCGCTGGGGATGGAGGGAGTTGCTGGACCTGAAGGCGGACCTGACGGACAGCGGGAGCGCGTTCAACGCGCTGAGCAGTTTGTTGGGGTTTGACGAGTACGAGGCGGCGGCGGGCCGGGCCCGCCGGACGCGGTGATCCACTTTGCGGCGGTGGCGCGCAACTTGCTGGTGCCCGAGCACGAGACGTTCGGCAGCAACGTGCGCGCGACGTAAAACGTGCTGGAGGCGGCGTGCAAGCTCGGGGTGCGCAAGGTGGTGTTTGGGCCAGCAGCGAGACGGTGTACGGGGTGTGCTTTGCGCAGGGGGTGATGCCGCCGTACGCGCAGTTTCCGCTGGACGAGGCTGCGTTTGCTGACCCGAGCCCGACCGACTCGTACGCGCTGAGCAAGCTGTGCGGCGAGAAGACGGGGGCGGGGTTTGCTGCGCGGTACCCCGGCACGGACGTGTACGTGTTTCGGATCGGCAACGTCGTCAAAGCCGCACGAGTATGCCAGTTTGTTTCCGGGCGTACCTGGAAAGAGCCTGTCAAGACGCGGTCCCGCAACGCGTACAGCTACGTCGAGCGCGCGGACCTGGGCCAAATGTGCCATCGCGCTCTTGTGACCGACGGACTGGGCTTCAGGTTTTCAACGCGACCAACTCGACCACACCACGCGCGAGCCGACCGCCGCTTTCCTCAAAGCAACCATCCGTCGATACCGATTGCGCGCGAGAGGGGACGAGTGGGGAGGCGCCGCTGACAAAACCGCAAGATGCGGGAAATGCTCGGTTTGTCGAAGAGCACAACTGGCGCAAGTACATCCAATGAATCAATCGTCCAATGAATCGACCGTCCCAATGAACCAGCCGTGCATTGAATCAATCGTCGAGGTGGAGAGGCCGATGAGGCGGCGCTGCGGCGAGCTCCTCGATCTTTGCTGCAGGACGGTACGGTCGAAGCGGGCGGCGACCTTCTTGGCGGCGTCGAGCATGCGGCCGCTGGTGTCCCGCATGAGCGCGACCACTCGAGCGCCTTCATGCCGCCCTCCTCGCCCTCGCTGCGGCAGACGCCCGCGAGCATCTGCAGGAGGAGCTTGTCCACCTCGAGCTCCAGCCGCGCCGTGGCCCTGACGCTGCTCTTGCGTGGGCCGTCCTTTGTCAACGCATCCTGAGATAGAGAATGCATGACGCTGGTGCGCACAACGACTCTTCGAATCGCTTGCTCGTCAGGGACAGTCTCGTCGCGCGACGTGGCTTCCACAGGGACCTGCTGGGAAAAGAGCGGGATCGAAAAGTCAAACTCGTTCAACAGCGGCGCGGGAAATAAGGTGCGCGGTCGCCGCCCTTGGGATGATGCACTGGAAGCGGCCGCCGGCGACGCCGACCGGCCAGTAGGATTCGTCTTTGCGGCCCGAGGCGAGTCGGAGCAGCTGCGTGGTGTCGAGCACCGGCGTCCAGCGCGCCTGACCCTGCGTGCGCCAGTGCAGCAGCGCGAGCAGTACGCCTGTGGAGTCGTACACGTACGGGTCACCCGCGTCCGACCGAAGAGGTTTCTTCAAGTCGCTATCGGGGGGCAGTGAAAACGTGTCGTCGCTTGGTAGACCTCCCTCGCTGCGCACGTTTTCGATTGTGTAGCTCAAGCGGCAGACACCGTCGCCACTGACCGCGCCGTTGCCGACTGTGAGGACCGTATCACGGTGGGCGGCGCAAGCGACAATGGGACTGTGCTTCGCTCGCGACACGCGCACCGGCACGCCAAAGAGCGTAAAAAACACGAATGTAGCTGGCCGAGGTGGCGAGGACAATGTAGCTGTCGCTCAGCGCGAGGCTCAGCACGCGCTCCCCTGCGGCAGCGTCGTCGTCCACTCGCTGCGCTCCGATGTCCAATGCTCGTGCGGCGATAGTAGATGGTCGATGAAGCGCTCTCCTCGGTCGGATCGTTGGAGAAGACGGCGCCGCGCTCGCTGAGACACGCTTTGTCAAAGCGGTGCACATCTGTGAAATGGAAATCGCGCTGCAGGTCGCGGTCGTAGAACTCGACCGTGACCGTGTGGGGCGCGTCCTGGTCAACGGTCCAAAACGGTGCCGACGAGGTTCAGGCAGAGGTAGCGCCGGTTGGGGCGCACGGCGTGCTGCCGGGCTGAAACGACGCCCGAGTGCTTGGTCATCCACGAGGTGTCGACGTTTCACCGGGCGTCCATTCATGTGCTGAGCCTCGCCGTTGGTGCGCTTGCCGTGGCCGTTAATTTCAGGCTCCTGGTAGCCAGCGCCGTCGTCGTCCTCGACAAAGTCATTTTCAGAGCCATCCGAATGTCGTCCAGCGAATCCGGGCTGCCTTGACTCGCGCCCCAGAAACATCCCGCATGAGGGCGTCCTTGTCGCGCGGCGGGACGCGGCGGGCGTTGGCCGAGACCTCACCGAGGGATCGTGGATGAACGGCGCCGGTTGCAGATCCAGCTGCAGCATCTCCGCGTGCTCAGCAGGCACAAAGTCGTCGTGCATGTACAGCCGCCCTCGGAGTTTGTGTAGCTCAAGAGGTTGCGGTCGGGTGCCAGGAAAAGGCGCAGATGAGGCCCTGGGCGGCGGCGTCGTACCGCTTCGCACCTGCTGCGTCTTGGTCGACCACAGCAGCATCCTGCCGTCCCTTTTCCGCGGTCACGAGCAGGGCGCGTTGGGCGACCACGCGAACGCGGTGATGTCCGCCAGGTGCCCCGCCTTGAACGCGCGCTGCCTCTCCCAGTCTCTCTTCGACACCACTGTATGTCTTTCCTTGTTATTAGTCCTGGGATTACCAAAGCGAGAGACGAGGAACACACCTCTGGTGACGGTCGGGGCGGCAAGGCGCGGCCGTCGGGGTGCCAAACAACGCCGCTGCAGGCCTCGTCGTCGGTCCGAGCGCGGGAATCAAGCCGTCCACCTTGCGCGCCAGCTCCGGCTCCGTCGTGGTGACATTGTAAAAGTAGACAACGCCGTCGCGCACGACACCGCGAGCAGCGCGTCCGAGTAGTCAAACGCGACGTGCTTGGCCGGCTGGGTAGGTCGCGGATGTACTTGACGAGGTCATGTCGGATGTGTTGACAATCTTGACCACGTCTCACTTTCGTTGTTATACGATCAGCCATGCTCCTCAATGAACAAGAAGACTCACTCGCTGGCGACGGCAACCCACTGCTTGTTCTGCAGACAGCGAGAGGCCGCGGACAGGCAGCGAGCAGCGCGTGGCAGCGTGTCCAGCGCGCGCTCTCGAGCGAGTACTTGCGACGAGCCGTCCCGGCGCGAGCACAAAGAATCATTCTGCCGCCGCGTGAGCTGGGGTCCGCCTCTCGAACAGGACGAAAACGCACGGAGACGGCGAGGGGCGGTGTTGGAGTCGCTGCAGCGTCGACGGTGGTCGGTTCGCCGTCGCTGCGCGGATCGAACACGCGCACGCGTCGTTGGCGCGGCCGTCACAGCTTGCGGCCGTTGGGCGTGTACGCCAGGAAGGTCGCGCCCGGGGCGTCTGTCTCTTGTCAGTCGGGTTCGTCTGTGGAATGAGACCACGAGCCGGCGCATGCGGGAGTGCCGTCTGCCATGCTTGCGTGTCGTCTCGCATCGACGGACGTGCGAGGCCTTGACGACGAAACGACTGTGGACGGCGCGACGACGCGTCGAGGCGGCCGCGGGCGACGCGAAAGCGACGCGGCCGTTGATGCCGCGCTTGGCCGATCGGGGGTCTCCAGCGCCGGGCCCGACGTTCACGGCCCACGTTGCGTCTTTCTCTGCACCGGCTTGTTTTGTGATGGCCTCCAGGTGTGTTCCTCGCCGTTCTCTGGGACCTAGCCCCGGGCGAACGACGAAGATGGCTGCGAATGACAGGACTAACGACAGACAGACGAATAACGCGTACTCGGGGTAGACGCGGCAGCGCGCACGCAGAGCAGCTCCCGGCGCCCGCGCGGTTCGGGCCCGCCGGCTTCAGCGCCAGCGACGGCGCAGACGGGGATACCGCCGGCAGCGCGGCGCCCGCGTTCGGCGCGTACCCGGGGGCGGCGCCGGCTACCGCGCCGCGACGCCGATCCCAAGGGCCATACAGCGACGCGGTCCTGTCCGAGTCGAGGGCCAGACGAGGCCCAGCTCGAGGGCATGTTGCCAAGGTCGCCCTCCTCAAGCAGGTCCGTCTCTGTCTGGTCGTCCCTATACCTCTCCGCCTGGAGCCCTGGCTGCTTTCATCGAGAAGCGACCACCGCGCTAACAGAGAACGAAAAGCTGTCGGTCGCGATCGGGACGAGATCCGCGACTCGACCGCGCTCGCGGAGAAGATGAAGACAGCTTCGAGAACACGCGGGTCCGGCTGCGCGGCACGATGAACCGCATGGCTGGCATGGCCGAGCGCACCGCGTCCCGTGGAAGGTCTGGTGCTGTTCTTCGCCGCCGTCCTCGCCCTCTTCTTCTGGGTGCGATCGCATAGCCCCGCCCGCCGCCCGCCACGGCCGCGCTCACGACTTACGACTCGACGCCGCGCCCGCGGCCTCCTACTTAATCCCGACCATGCATTTCGCCTTTCTCTTCTGCTGCCTGCCCGCGAGTGGTGAAAGCGGTTCCAGCCGACGGGCCTCCGGCGGCCAGCTTCCAGCTGGACGGTGCTTCTGGCCTTGTGGTGCCCAGATAACAACGTAAAGCGGTGTCTGCTGTGTGCTCTGGTTGAGGAGCGGCTCGCTCGCCAAACGGGCCTCCGGCGGCCAGCTTCCAGCTGGACCGGCTGCTTCTGGTCCTGTGCTGCCCTGACACCAATGCAGCAGTGTCACTTCTGGCAACTTCACATCGACTATAGAAGACGGCACGTGTGGAGACTCCAAGGAATGTTTGTGGTCTGCCAGTATCAAGAAGAGCGTCAGTCATCCAGCTGCGCGGAACAATAGTACTGTAGAGCACGCATCGCGCGACACGAGAATGGGACGTCAAGACTCATAGGCGGCCCCCAGTCCGGTGTGGGGTGGCGGCGGCGGTGCTGTCCACCCTGCTCGCGCCAGCCGCACGCGCAGGCGGCGAACCAGTCCGCGTTGCGCCGTTCGCGCCACACCGCGGCGGTCTCGCAGGCCGCGCCGGCGCCGCCGCTAGCCGTCCTGCAGTCGGACTATCCAGCTGAGCATGCTGCTGTCGTTGTCGGGCGCGTCAGCCGGCCGACGCGTACCGAACAGGCCGCATCAAGACTTGTAGTGCGCGCGCCAGCCAACCGCAGCGCACGCTGTCGTCGTCGATGCTGCTGACCATGCTGTCGTCGAGGCCGGGCGGCTCGTCGTGGCCGCGGAAGGCGTGGCGGGCGCGCAGCGGCGAGGTGGATGAAGCGCGCGCCGGACCCGGGCGCTCTGCTGCTCGCCGGCGCGCGCGCCACGCTGTTGCCGTGCGGCGGCGGCGAGCCCGGCTCGCTCGAGTCCTCGACGTCCGTGTCCGTGTGCTGGTAGCTGCCGGCCTCGGGGATGTCGTCGTCGAGGTCGGCATGTCGCCGTCGCCGTCCTCGTCGCTCTTCAAAGCCAGTCCCGGGTAAGAGTCCTTCAACGGCGTCTAAATCGTCGAGGTCGACCGCGTCTGAGCTGAACACGGGTCGTCCGCGTCCGGCACGTCGTCGTCGAGGTCGCGCCCGCTCGGCGTCGAAACCGGCGTGCGGAGCCGCGCCTCGGGGCTCGCCGTCCGCCACGCTTGGGCGCCGCCGCGGCGGGCCTCGCGCTCGGCGGCCTCGGCGTTGGCGACGTGCTCCTGCAGCAGCCGCTCGCGCTCGAGCAGCGCGTCCTGCTCCGCGCGCTCGGCGGCCTCTTCGAGATGGCCTGGTACGTTTGGCACGCCGGCGCGCGCCACGTGCTGCCGAAGCGCCGCAGCTGCCCGCGGCGCGCCGCCACAGCGCCCCGTCCTTGCGCAGCAGTGCAGGTCCGTCGGCCGCGCGACGTGCTGCTGCTGCTGTTGCTGCTGTTGGCCGCGCGCGGCTGTTGCGCGCCGCGTTGTGCGCGTCATTTGCCTGTCCGCTTGCGCTCGGTCGGCGGCGTCGGTGGCCGGTGTGCGGGCGTGAACCACAGACTGTGCATCTGCTGTGTTAGCCTCCTCGTGGGTCTCCAGGAGAAACGGACCTCGCGCGGCGGCAGCGCCGGCGGCGCCGAAAGAAACAAGCTCATGGCTGTGGTCCGCTGCGTGCCATCCGGCGCGCCGTCTTGCCGTCTTTTGTTGTGAAAAACGAGGCGTTGGTGTATGCAAACAGCGTGTATGCAGCCGCGACGTCGTGGACTCTGCCCTCATCCCACCACCGCCGCCATTACGAGTGGAAAGCAGCCGGTCCAGCTGGAAGTGGCCGCCGGAGGCCCGTCGGCGAGCCGTGACTACCTATCACCTTGCCTACGTCAAAGATCGAACGACGATCGAGCAAAGATCGGACAGAGATCGAACGGGAAAGAGGGACATGGAGAGCGTGCAGGCGATGTGCGAGCTATATTGTGGAGCGTGGGCGCGCGAGGGCACTACCGCCATGATCCTGGGTAGCCGCTGTTGCTGCCGCCGCTGCGTTGCCGCCGGCGCAGGGTAGCCGCCGGGCGGGCGGTTGGAGCCGGGTAGCCGCCGCCGCCGTTGCCGCCCTGAGACTGGCCAGGGTAGTGCTGTGAGGCGGGCCGCCGTGCGACTGCGGAGGGCCGGGATCCTGGGTAGCCAGAGGGAGGCGGGCCGCCGGAGCCTGGTAGTGAGGCTGCGTGCCCTGCTGGGGGAGTGCCGTACTTGGGAGGGTTGCCGCAGGCGCGCCCGAGTCCGGGTAAGGCGGGCGGGGACTGGCCTGGCGGAGGGCGGCCGTCGTTGTTGTACTGTGGCCGTAGCCGGGCTGACCGTAGGCAGGCTGGCGGGCGGGGCGTTTGGCATCTAGCGAACTGGCCGCCGTGGTAGTTTCCGCCCGTACTGGTTGTGCTGGTGGTTGCCGTAGTTGCGCTCAGCGGGCCGCCGGGACCACCTGAGCCGGGGCCACTATTGTGCCCTTGGTAGCCGCTGTAGCCAGCCGAGCCCGGCTGCTGCCCCTGCTGTTGTACTGAGGCGGAGCGCGGACGTTCGGCGGCCGGCCTTGCGAGCCAAAAATGGCGTCTCCAACGTAGAAGGGCCGGCTGGGGTCATTCGGTACTGGTCCTCCATACGGCTGCTGCTGCTGTGCTGCTGCTGCTGCTGTGCGCTGCTGTTGTTGTTGTTGCTGTTGGGGAGGTTGGTAGGAAGGCTGATGGGACTGAGGCGGTGGATAGTGCTGTCCGGAGGGGTGCTGGTTGCTGGTGTGCTGTGGAGGGCCGTTTTGCCGCTGCCGCTGTTGTAGCCAGATTGCGGAAGCGCCAGGCGTGGACGGCGGCTTGTAAGATGCACCGACTGCGGCTTAGTAGAAGACGATGGGGACCCTGGCGGCTGGTACTGGTCGGCGGTGCTGACCCTGAGTAGCCGCCCTGTGGCCGCCGCTGTGGCTGTACCGTAGTTGGCGTGTTGGTTCTTGGGTTAAGTGTCAGTGCTTCCCTAGACGTTCAAGATTGACGGAAACACGTGATTGCGCCGATGTGTGTGAGGAAACGCCGGGCCAGACGAGGAGCCTGAGCGGATTGTTGCCGCCGCTGCCGCTCCCGGAGCCGTAGCCAGATTGCGAGCCGTAGCTGACGAGAGAGCCATAGCCGCCGCTGTTGTTGCCACTGCCGCCGCTATGGTGCGACTGGCTGCCGCTGCCGCTGCCGCCCCACGACGATTGCGAGGACTGATGCTGCTGTGCTGGTGGGAAGAGTTGTTGCTGCCGGATCCGAGCGCGCTGGACAAGAGAGAGCCCACGAGGGAGCGCTCCCGCCAGAGCTGCTTCCATGCGACTGACCGCCGTGGGAGGGAATTGCTCCAGGTTGAGCAGGGAGCCGATCAGGGCGCTGGCACCGCCTCCATGCCGCTGTTGCCGCCCGAGTGCCCACCGTGCGAGCGCTATTGCCAGAGCTGAGCAGAGACTGGGCGATACTGCCGAGCGCGTGTTGCTGCCTCCACCGCCGTGCCTCCGCTGCCTGCTTTCCCGAGAGCAGCATGTTGATGGCCGTTGTCTTTCCGAGAGCCTCCCGTCAGCCGGCCGGTCAGAAACAGGAACAAAGAGACCCACGCCCAGTCCGCGGTCGCCAGTCGGGCCGTCCCCGTCGCTGCTGGGCGGCGCATGTACTGCGAATCGTTGGCAGGCGCCGGGGTGCTGCCAGGAGTTGTCACGCCGGGTGCGGCCTGGTCGGCAGCTCCCACTGCGAATGGCTGGTGCTGATCTGGACATAGTAGTACTTGCGCGCGCTGCCCTCGAGTCAGTCCCGCCTCGAACCGTGCTGGAAACAAAAGCGGCACCTGGCGTCCCATGCGGGATCCTGCAGGCAAGGCTCGTCAGTACAACGGTCCCAACGGGCGGCGGCGGCGCCCTCTCCCTCCCACTCACCAGCCCGTGGGCAGCGAGGGCGGCGCGTGCGTCGGCCCGCTGTTCTCGGGCGTGTTGGTGCCCTGCGCGCGCCTCGGTCGCCCATGCTCGCGTGTCTGTGCTGTGCCTGCCTTCCTCAACCGCGTGGCAGGAGGCGAGAAAAGAGACGGCGGGTGAAGTCGTCGACGGCCGGACGCGGGGGTGGTGACGACGGCGCGCAGCGGGCGTCACGCTTCTTCCGCCTCCACCTTTGATCGCGAACAGCAGATGGGCTGTGCAAGCTTCTTGCCACACGGGCTTATCGCAGCCTGCGCCCCGGCCGCTTTGTACTCCCAGCTGCAGGCCGACGCGCGCTCACGGCGATCGCGCGCCTTGCACCGCCTCTCCTCTCCAGGCCACCCGCGCAGACGCCACTGCACAGCCACCGCCCCCCCCCCGAACCGCCAATTGTCGTGTCTCGTGCTGTCATCAAACAATGCTCGTCATTGCTATGTACATAGAGCCAAAGGCCGGTGGCTGTCCGCACAACAGGCAATGGCCGGCCAGGGCAGACGCGACGTCACCCCTCGGACTGCCTCCGGCGGCCAGCTTCCAGCTGGACGGGCTGTTTTTTGCTAGTGAAGCAGCAAGTCGCTGTGGGGCCGTAGTGAGTCACCTCGTCGGACTGGCCTCCGGCGGCCAGCTTCCACTGGGACCGGCTGCTTTTCGCGAGCGAGAGCGCAAGTCGCCGTGAGACGAGAGTCATGACGAGATTGCCGGCCGCGGGCCGTGAGCTTGGATGACCCGTGTCCGGCTGGCCGAGCCTGGATGGCCGAGGCTGGGTGACTGCTAGTAGGCGATACCAGACCTAGACGGCTTGCGTGATCGGACGGCCACGACGGCAGAGAACGGGCCGAATGGGAGACGAAGACAGCCGTCCAGCTAGAAGCTGGCCGCCGGAGCCGTCTGACGAGGGAGACTGCCCCAGCACAGCGCAGACATCAGAGTCACCAGGCGTTTAGCGCGGGGAAGAAGGTGGCGGGATCGCCGCGCCAGTCGTCGTCGTCGGACCCATCGCGGTCCGAGTCGAGAAAGTCCTGTCGAGCGGGTCAGCGAGGAGTAGGAGCAACAGAGAAGAACAACATTCTCGGTAAAGGTGTATTCGGTGGGCGGAGGTTGTCGATGTTGACGTCGACGAGGGCGCACATGGCGTGGATGTGCTTGCCGTCGAGGTAGTCGTCGCCGTTTGTCGAGGTCGGCGGAGCGCAGGACGGTGGCGCGGGCGGCTCGTGGAAGTGGGAGCGGGTCGGGGCCTGGGCGCGCACTCGCGAAAGGCGCGGTGCGATGCGAGGTAGGGCAGCGGGCGCGGCGACGGTCTGCAAAGACCTGCTGGATGCGGTGGATCCACGTGTCGCGGAAGCCGGCGCGGTCGCGCCAGCGATGTCGAGGGTTGGCCTTGACCGTGAGCGGCGCAGGCCGGCAGCTGCGCGGCCCGCGTCGAACGAGCGACTCGAAGAGGGCGACGACCGCGGCCATTTCCCACTTGCCGCAGCTGCAGCAGTTCGACTTCCTGCAGGGAGGCCGGCAGGTCGGTGAAGAGTCCGGCTCGAGGAGCGAGTATACAGCGGGTCCGAGTCTTTGTGAGCTCGACGGAGCTGTAGTAGGTGCAGTCCATCCGCAGGCGCTTGCAGCTGCGGGCATGCTTCCTTCAGAACCTCGAGGAAGGTCAGGTCGAGCAGCTGGTTGTGGCTGACGTCGATGCCTGCGCAGCGACCGGCCGTGCGTCTGGAGAAAGTCGGCAAACGTTGGCGCGTCGAGGTAGAGGGCGTTGAGGATGGTGATGTGCTGGAGGTGCTTGGGTAATAGCGACAGCCACCTCACTGGCCCAGCTCGTCAAAGTCGCCCGCGTGATGGAGACGAGCTCGAGGCTGACGAGCGCGGGCAGCGTCGAGAGCCGTGGCGGCAAAACTGCGGTGCCGGGTCGTGGGAGACACAGTGTCGACGTCGACCATGCTGCCTTGCGCGCCGCCGCCGCCGGCGGGCTCGGCCAGCCTCAGTGCGACACGGTCAGGTGCGCAGATTCTGGAACGCATCCATGCGGTTGCACCGCGTCCATCTTTGAAGAAAGACGCGTCCTTTGAAAAGGGGGCCGTCTTTCAGAAAAGACCGTTCCAGCGCCACCGTCGAAGCTGGACCCCATTTGAACTCAAACTGTCAAAGAGCTGTCGGGTAAGAAAACTTTGTGCGCACGCCCTTGGGGAAAAGGAGAGCGGTCCATGATGTCGGTGAATGTCAATGTCGGAGAGCTGCGGCGTGCATGCCACCAGATCGGCGAGGTTGAACAATCCGCGGTTTCGCGCGGTGTAGGCGAGGTGTTGCGCACCTCGAGACGAGCCTGCGGACCTTGGGCGATACCGGATCGCCGTCTTCTTTTCGTCCCGCTGGAGCAGCTCGAGGAGATCGTGCGGCTCCTGCAGCAAGAAAGTGGCGGCTCCTCGTAAAAGGCAGAAAAGGGCAGGCTCGGCAAAGGCCTTGCAGACGCGCGCCGTGTTCAGCAGCCACTGCACGTTGTTGGTGTGCAGCAGCATCCACGGCTCACGCAAGGGGTACGACGCATAGCGGAAGATGGACAACAACACGTCGTACGGCAGCGTCGCCCACATTGGGTATCCTGCCGTCTGTAACGACGCTGACGTGGGCCCCGTCGGGACGTCCGTTGCAGCGGGACCGCCGTGCCGTCGGCCTGAGCGGGGCCTTTGACCTGGGCGAAGCCTTTGGTGCGCGTTCTCGTGTGCTGGTGTCCTTGTTTCTGTCCTCGCGCTTGGCCTTGTGCTTGCAGTTGAACGGGAGGCTCGTGGTCGGCAGCGGTGCGGGTCGACCGGCGCGTGGCTGACGGCGGCGACTCAACCGGGGGCAGCGCGCGTGCCGCGGTCTGACCGCGGGTCGCCCTGCCACAACGGCGAGTCGAGATCGGGATTCAGAAGTGCGCCGGCGCTTCGAGGGGCCCGGGGGATGTCGTGTCCAAAGTCGTCTGCGACCAGCTCCGCGTCGAGTCGGGCTCGCGGTAGGAGATGCGCCTTGCGGTTCTGCCGTCGCGTTGCGATCTGAGCGTCTGCTTTCTCGTCGACTGTGTGCGCGCGAGTTATCGCGGTCGCTGCTGTAGTGTGGAATGACCCGCTGCGACCTGAGCGTCTGCTTTCTCGTCGACTGCGTGCGGGCGGCTCGTCGCGGTCGCTGCTCTCCGGCACCTCGGTGCTGTCGCTGGCTTCTCGTCTTCGGTTGCTCTCTTCTGCGTACGATATGCGGCCCGTCCGCGGCTGCGCAAGCCCGGCGCCATTTTTCCTTTGCCTTGCTTGAGAAGAAATGACGAGCCGTGCGAGCCCACGGCTGTGACTCTCATTGCTTCCCTCCGCCTGCCTGCCTGCCGCACATGTCATGCCTTCTGTAAGCGGCATAGCGCCTGTGGCTTGCCGTGGCTGTGCGTTCCTGTTGTCTCGTTGCTTTTGGCTTTTGGCTCTTTGTGCTATCGTAGTCAACCGTGGCTTTCCCTGGAGACGTCTATGCGCTTGCTTTTGCTCACTTTTGATCTGAAGGAGCACTCTCAACATGACACAGCGCAGGGAAATCTATGCATCTACGCAGAAGAGTGTAATGTGGCGCAGGCAGTGTGGCTGGTGGCGGGACACTCACGGGAAACCGCTTGAGCTGAGCCGCACGCGCGCGCTTCCAGTACTGTGTTGTTCGAACCGCGTCGGAGATTGACGCTCAGCAACAGCAGCCATCCGGGAAAGCGTGGGAGCCTGAGGCCGCACAGTCGCGCACGCAA
>JAMXBC010000196.1:0-35856 GCA_024138005.1 Lumnitzera racemosa
TTGTAGTTTTACATTAACTATCGGGAGTTAAACTGGGTCATGATAAAAAAAAAGTACCCCCCCTTTCCAAGGATTGATGGCCCTTCAATTAGTTGCAAGGTATACAAATCTTTTCTAAAATAGACTTATGCTTAGGGTATTATTAGTTGAAGGTCGGGGTTGAAGGTGAAAGAGAAGACAACTTTTAGAACCAAGTATAAATTGTATGTTCTAGTAATGCCTTTCGATTTAACAAATGCATCAGCGATGTTCATGGACCTCATGAATCAAGTATTCAGGGAGTTCCTTGTTTAAGTTTGTCGTTGTTTTACTAACAACATCCTCATTTACTCTAAGAATTGAGAAGAGCATGAAGAGCACTTGAGGATTGTATTAGGGAAGTTGAGAGAGGAAAGGCTTTATGCTAAGTTTAGCAAGTGCAACTTCTAGTTAAAATAGGTAGCTTTTGAGTCATATAGTAGATTAAGATGGTATAGTTGTAGACCTAGAGAAAATAAAGATAGTGATTAAGTAGCCTAGACCTACTACCGTGTTAGAGGTTAGAATTTTTCTTAGGTTAGCTAATTATTATTGAAAGTTTGTCGAGGGCTTTATAAGATTGTAGGGCCTTTGACCCAATTGAGTTAAAAAGGAGTAAAGTTCGCAAAGGATGACAATTGTGAAGTAAGCTTTCGGTAGTTGAATGACATATTAGCGATGGCTCTAATACTGACCTTACCTTACAGCAAAGAAGAGTTTGTCATTTACAATGACGCCTCCATAAAAGGGGTTAGGGTGTGTTCTTATGTAAAATGGTAAGGTGATAGCATATGCTTCTTACTAACTCAAGCCATATGAGAAGAATTACCCAATTCATGACCTAAAATTGGTAGCCATGGTACATGCATTAAAGCTTTGGAGACACTACCTAGTGGGAGAGAGGTACAAGGTGTACATGAAACACAAGAGCCTTAAGTATTTCTTCACTCAAAGAGACTTAAATATGAGGTAAAGGCATTGGCTGGAGTTGATTAAAGACCATAACTGAGATATTCAATACCACTCAAGTAAAGCTAATGTGGTAACTGATACCTTGAGTAGCAAAAGACAAGGAAATTTAGCCAGCTTGATCACTACTAGAGACCATTACTCGAGCAAATGTGCTGACTTAAGTTAGAGGTGTTAACTAGAGAGTTTAAGGCCAAATTAGTAAGTTTAAGGATATAGCCCACCCTGATAGATTCAAATTAAAGCTGCACAACTAAAAGACTAAGGGATTTAAAAAAGATCAAGGGCAAGATAGGAGTGGAGAAAGCTCTAGACTTTACATAGATGCTAACAGATTTGTAAGGTTTAAAGGTAGAGTATGTATACTAGTGCAACCAATTTTTGAGAAGTGAGATTTTGAAAGAAGCTCACTACTCTGCTTTATTCCGTTCTTTCCGAGGGGTATGAAAATGTATAAAGACTTAGAAGATCGTTACTAGTAGAACAATATGAAGAAAGAAATAATTAAGTATGTGTCCAGATGTCAAATATATTAGCTAATTAGAACTGAGCATCAAAGGTAGGCTAAGGAGTTACAGCCTTCACCAGTACCAAAATGGAAGTAAGAGCATTTGACTATGGACTTCATTATTACTCTACCTAAAACTTGGTGAAACATAATGCTATGTGGGTAATAGTAGATAAATTGACTAAGTCTGTACACTTTATCCCTATAAACATTAAGTATCAATTGGGAAAGCTCATCAAGTTGTATATTTAAGAGGGAATGAAAATTGCATGGGGTATCAGTGTTTATCACATTTGACAGGGACACCTAGTTTGTTAGTCACTTCTAGACAAAAAGCTTTGGGTACCAAACTTTGGTTAGTATTACTTTCCATCCATAGGCAAATGGTCAGTTAGAGCGCATTTTTCAAATTTTACAAGTTTTGTTTAGAGCATACGCACTTGACTTCAGCGGGTATTGGGATGGGTATTTAGCCTTAGTAGAGTTCGCTTATAATAATAGCTACCAAGCCACCATTCAAATAGCCCCATTTGAAGTGCTATACAGTCAGAAAATGCAAATCTCCTTTTCATTAGGATGAAGTAGGTGAGAGACAGCTAACGAGATCGAACTTAGTATAGGAGGCAGTAGATAAGATTAGGTGGATTCGTCAGAGGATGTAAACTACCTAAAGTAAGCAAAAGAGTTATGCTGACGGGCGACATCACCCTCTAGAGTTTCAAGTGGGTGAAGAGTTACTCCTAAAAGTTTCCCCAGTTAAGGGTGTAGTCAAATTCAACTTGAGGGATAAGTTGAAACCGAGGTATATATGCCCTTATAGAATCAAAGAAAAGATTGGCAAGGTGGCCTATAGGTTAGAGCTTCCACCATAGTTAGAGGATATGCACAAAGTTTTCCATGTGTCCCATGTTGAGGAAATATAAAAAACCTAATCTAAATCACAAGGAAGAACCGTACGTGTAATAGTAGATTTAGAGTCACTAGAGTTGCAGCAGAACATGTTAAATAGTGGAATGACCAATAAGACAGTTGATACTAAAGTGCAACAACTAAAGCGAAGGGTTATTCCTTATGTCGAAGTTCAGTAGTCGAACTAATCAGAAAGAAAGGCAATCTGGGATCTTGAGGAGGAGATTAGAGTTAGTATCCAGAATTGTTTGAGAACTTAGGTTATATAAACTTTCAAGGACAAAAATTTTGTTGAGGGGGAAAAACTATAAAATTTAAGTAAAATAAATAAATTAAATTAAGGGAATAAAGGGAAATAAATGATTTATTATCTTCAATTATCGGTATGACATGTAAATAGATATCAAATGTTAGGGTGATATTGCCATGAGAAAAGATTTAGATATCGGTATAACATGTAAATAGCATTAAGTACTAAAAGTAAACTTATCCAAAGGAAAGTCCAAACCTACATATTATTCCCTACGTTATTTTCTTCCTCCCCACTATTCATTGTGTCGTACCAAAAACTTAAGGTAGAACACTTAAGAAGCGAGCAAAAAGTGAGTTTTGCAAAGAAATAACCAAAACTAGGTAAGTTATCACTTATTATTTTAGGAAATTCGTTTTTCTTTTATCTAGGAACAGAAAACTCAAGAAAATCATGTCTTTATACAGGAGTAACATGGGAATCACTAGTTGGAGTGTTAGGGCACCAAGAAACAAAATGCACGTAAAGTTCTTCATATAATTTTACAAATTCTTTTCTTTTCTATATTTAGAGTTTGTGTACGTTATGAAGAGCGTATGTATACATACAAATTTTTGTATGCGATGCATAACGTATAAGGGTGTATGCACAATTCTTTGTGTCGTGTAATGTGTGTGTGATTGTGTATGCAGTTGTGGTCATGCGGCGACGTGCAGTATGTATGTATATAAATTTGGGTG
Organism: Lumnitzera racemosa; assembly: GCA_024138005.1. Taxonomy (NCBI): domain Eukaryota; kingdom Viridiplantae; phylum Streptophyta; class Magnoliopsida; order Myrtales; family Combretaceae; genus Lumnitzera; species Lumnitzera racemosa. The sequence goes on from JAMXBC010000196.1 coordinate 3,395, forward strand.
TTGGCGTGCATTGTGTGTGTGTAAATGGCATACAATGGATGTGGTATGTAATGTGCTGGTATGAATCGTGACCAGAAACAGATAAGGCTAATTGCCAGATGGGTCCAAGCTTTTAAAAAGCTTGAAAAAAAAAAGATTAATGGGGAAAGTGCGAAAGGGCAAAATGGAGAATAAAACAATAAGCAAAACCTACAAATAACTCTAGAGGATATGACACACCAATGGAACTTCCGAGGACTCACAACACAATTCGATATGATACATGAATTGATCTAGTGAGGTTACTCATCACCTAACCTTACTTAAGGGAAATAATAAGAGTGTTGTTTAAGAGTAAACAAACAATGTTTACACAAGGAACAAAAGTACTCAAAAAGTGTATTAAGAATGATCTACTCCTTTTTAGCTACAAGTGCAACGGTATTTATACCCATAAGTTAAGACAACTTACCAAAAAAGAGAAAAAAACAAAAGGCATTCCTTAAGGAAGTAATGTACAAGATACAAAAAAAGTAAAAATGAATATACAAAAAAAATAATCATTAATGCAACAGATTCTGCACATGATACTGTACACGTAGCGATGTTACAGTGGCAAGTCATTAGCAAACGTGAATAAAAAGTATAAGCAGATGGCTTGTTCAAGCAGGGATGGCTTAGTCAGTCCGAGGTCTCTCCCTTGGTTTCTTAGTAAGGAATATGCTGAGTAACTAATCGGTTCGGTGCTAATGAGTATTCTTCAATTCGGTATACTACAAAAAAATGGGTAGTCATATGTCTTGGCATGAAAGGTGACTCAAAAAAAAGTATTCGACCTCGGTAAGGGTTGTACAGAAGGATTCGTTGTGGTAACCCCTCTGGTCCACAATTTTAGCTGCCGATTAGAGGTCCGATAACCTGAATCCCATCATGTACTGGGCAACGTATGTATAAAGTATAATGTTTGTGTGTGTGTCAAGTATAGCATTAAGGTATGTGTGTATCGTCGTATGTAATATGTGTTTGTGTGTGTGTTAAGTAAGTGTGCGCATAAATGTGTATGTGTGTTGTGTAGTCGGGCAGTGTATCCATGTGCCTGTGCAAGGTGACGTACATGTGTGTGTGTGTGTAATGTAAGGAAGGGATGAGGACAATAAGAGAGAAGAGGATGGTGTGAGCGAAAGATAGTGAAAAGAGATAGCAAGATGAAAAAAAAAAAGAAAAAGAGAAAAGAATGAATAAATAATATACATAATCATATATATATATTATAAATGTTATATAATATATGTATACATTTAATATAATATAAAATAATGTATATAATGTGTTATGTTTGCGTGGGAGTATAAGAGTTGGCATATATATCACGGAAGGATATGAAAAGTTACATAGATTCGGTTTGCAAGCTTAAGTGTAAGGAAAAAGGTCGAGTTAAAGGAAAGAAGTATTGAGTCGCATAATTTAATAACTTCTAAACTAGCATTTATATTTTGAACAGATGCTAAGGACCATGGGATTGAATCTTTTTGAGATAGGAGCTTTAGTATAGGATATATGTTTGCTAAATTTGTGTGTTAGGCTAATATATATAAACCAAACTAATTTGAAACCTAGACTTAATTGTGTTTACTATTGTGCTTTGACTATTCATTGATCGGGTCTAATGGTATTGGTGAGGCACCGAATGATCTTTATGTGACGCTGTCCTTAATAGAATCCCCATATTGAAAGGACTTAAATAGATCTAAAATGATTTTGGTACTTGAGTATTGGGGAAGACCCAACAATAATCCCTATGTAGTATTATTACATATTGAGTGTTAGGGGTTGTAAGTAACCTTAAGTCTCAAGATGTTAGGACAATGTTAGCTGTAAACCTAAATGGAAAGATTAAAATTGTTGTTTATTTTGTGTGTGTATCCCTATAGCTACTCTATGATGCCACAGCTCTATCATCATAATAGTAATAATCTCCCCTCTCCCCATCATAGTAAAGATAATCATATCTGAAATCCTCAGCATAAATCCCATCATCTACCTCATAACATGTCCATACAACTAAATAATAATAATTCCCTTAAGGTGGATTATGTTTATTTTCTTTATAATTGCTTATTTATGAAATTTGTGTGGTTATGGAGTCACATGTGACTCGTGTTACTAGGTTTAGTGATTTAATTGTTATGGGAGCTATGAGACTCCAATTCATGATTTAGAATCCTTTCATGATTTAAGTTATAGAGTTACGATAATTTTTTATTTATGTTATCGTACTTGGTTGTAGAGTTTGAGTAGTTGACATCCTATCTAATAATATATTTAAGGTTATCAATTGTGAATTGATAGATTTATTAAAAATTATGATTTATAACAGATATACAAATCTTAATATGCCTTAATATGTTTGACTTCAAGGTCGATACGTAGCAAAACTATGACAACCTAAAGTTTTAAAACATTAAAAAAAAAGCTACTCAGGTTTGGGTTTTTAAATCTTATGCTCAATTTTCTCGGGTTAAGAACCAAATAGATGGAGTAGCCTAGCAAGAAGAGAACCTGTCAAGAAACATACTTACTTACTTTTGCTAAAAAACAAATGTTACAACTACTTTTCAACTTGTTGTGGCAAGCTATGAATCACCTAATCTAGATAACTTCAAAATAGACTGAAACTCCTTTATCAAACCGTTTAACGTGCAAGAGCTTCTAAATTTTTCTTTCCTATTTCACCTTAACAAACTCAATTGCATTTGGAGTAAGGTTGCTTGTAAACATTGCCCTACTTAGCCAACTTAACTAACAGTAGAACACTAGAAAAATTAACATAAACTAATGAATAATGGACTTATGGTCAGTCGTCCATCAATTTTGGGAAATTTTGGGCAAATGTAGACATTGACATTTGAGAAAGGTCATCTTTATCTTTTTTTTTATTAAAAAAAAAAAAACCCAACAACCCAAAAAAAAAAAAAGGCAAAAAAATCTAGAACTCTCCACTCGCCACGTATCGACACATTTCCCACCCAAACTCAACCGCCATTATCTCACTTCTCCATTAAAAACCCTAGACGTTCTATTTTTAGATTTCCCTTTTCTTTATCATCCAAAGCAACCCAATTCTCCTTCCCTGCCTCCCCTCCCTCCTACACAAACCCTGATTCACGATGCTGAGACTCACTGCGAGGAAGCTCCTAGGCACGGTCTCATCGACCCAAGTTACTTCAACAAGACCAATACAAGCTCTATCATCTCGTTTCTACCACGAACGAGTGGTCGATCACTACAAAAACCCTAGGGAAAGTAGGGTCGTTCGATAAGAACGATCCCCATGTCGGTACGGGTCTAGTCGGTGCAACCGGCTTGTGGTGACGTCATGAAGCTTCAAATTAAGGTGGATGAAGACTCTGGAAAGATTGTTGATGCTTGTTTTAAGACCTTTGGATGTGGTTCAGCTATTGCTTCTTCTTCTGTCGGTAGGTTTCTGGAAAAATTTTATCCGGCTCCATTTAATTTGTTAGTGTCTGTGATTTTTATGTACCGTTTTCATTTTTAATTGTTTGGGCCTTTCGAATTGTGTTAATTAGTTCTGGGTATCAGGGGTATCTGGATATTTAGGGTCAGGATTGTGTGATTTGATTGATATAGTGAAATTTTAACATGGGAAATGTTTCGTTTTTGGGAAATTTTGGTTTCCTGGTTTTCGTTTCCAAGAAATTTGGAGTAGATTTTGATGTTTTAAGGGTTTTCAATTTGGCGTATTATTGGCTTTTGTTTGTTGGTTGTTTCATTTTGCGGTTTTTTAACGTAAAATTTTTTTTTGTTTTTTTTTTTTTTTTTTTTTTTTGCCCTATCTGTGATTTGTTTTTAGTAAGCCGTTGGATTTCTATTTGTATCTGGAGAGCTCATTTTAGGTCGTGAAATTGCTGGGCTTGGTGATGTTTAGGTTTGGAAATGCCTGGAGGAAGTTCTGGCAATAGTTTTTTTGTTCTCCAGGAAACTTGGAGAGTGGAAATGATGCTTTGGGCTTGAAATTTGGAGTTTTTTCTTTTTTCCCCACTTCTCTAAATCAATCTATTTTCTATATCTGGATGAATTACTGACGTTGCAGTCTAGTTCTGAGTGCTATTATATGTTGGATTTGTGGCTTTTTGATGTGAAGTTCTGATTTTTATAGTTGGTTTGTGGATGAACCTTGGTGGGAGATTTATCTTTTTGGTTGTTTGTTTTGGTGGGGAGGGCAACGCAGGGAAGGGGGGATTTGATAGAGATTCTGTATGAAGGTTACCCAAGAGAATTCTGGATTGTGGTTTATTTGGTTTATTGGGATTTGGGGAATGTAAAAACGCTAAATTTAAAAATTGAGTCTTTTTGGTTGAAGTACAAGCTGTTTGGTGGAGTTGAGAGACTTGGTTTCATGGTTGCAAATTATCGGGAAGGGTCTTGTTTACCTGGAAACTTGGAGATTCAAGAGTAAGTTCTATTCTTAACATCCAAATTTAGACTTAGAGTCTCTGATGTGTTTGTTTCTTCGAATTTGTGGTTTGGGTGATTTAGGTATCTCAAGAGAATATTTTGCTTAGAGATGAACAATAGTTGCATATGGCTATTTTATGATTAAGGAGTATATATGATCATTTAATGAGTTTAGTCTTATTTCTGGATTTCTAAATCAAGTCATTTTTATGTTGCTTAGCTGTGCAACTACTTTTCAAGCAAAGTTTCTTTTAGACGCATTACAGTTTGATAGGGTTGTGATTGTATGCATTGAATCTGCTTTGAGATGGCAGTTGAAAGCATTGTTGATTGGGGTAAAGTGGGATTGAAAATGGTGACTTTGTGTCTCTTACTATTTGGTAACATGGTAAACTTGTATTAAAATGAGAGGGAAGTATATGATAGAACCCTCTTTACATAGTTTGTTTCAGTTGATATGGTTGCCAGTTGTGTGCACCAAGTCTGTTGTGAGATGGAAGTTGAAATCATTGTGAATGCGGTAAAGGGCATTTGAAGATGGGAAATCTGGTGTCTTTTTCTTTTCAGTAGTTTATAGTAAACTTGTACTAAGATGGAAGTCCAAAATATATAATAGAACCCTCTTTTCATGGTTTGCTAATGAGAGAATTTGATGTGGTTGATTGTTAACAGAGCTGTCCTGTTTTACAATGTCATCTTCTAGCATCAAAGCTTTGATTCCACCCCATGGAAAATTCGATGAGGATAATTTAATCCGAGAATTTTTATTGTGTTGGTTGTCTCCAAATACACTAGAGACTAATGTCTAATATTTGGGTCCATCGGGGACTGTCTTTTGATTTATATCTGGCTTCTTCAATCTTGAGATGCAGAAGCAATATAGTGATGAATGTGAAGGAATTGTAGTACTTGAATCAAACTATGTACTTATTACTGTGCAGGTTATTTGATGTTTCTTCTTTTTTGGTGGATATATATTTCTTCAAGTGCGAGGTTTATTAGGTCTCTGACAGGCTGATATTGAAATTTTAGCCTTGCGTATACCACATTATATGTCCTCGGTAGGATTAGGCATTCAAGTATGAATGAGGATTTAACACTTAATGTCTATCGCTGGCCTACAAGAAATTATGTTTATCAATTTCCTGGTCACTAAGTGTTTGGATTGCTATCATTGTGTGACCTGCTGGTATGTTTTGGCTACTTAGATAAGGTAATTGTTCAGCCCTTTCCTCATCCTGGTTGTTTCTCTTGCTCTTGTTATTTAGGGTCCCCCAGTGTAAAAGGAAGGGTTTTTTTTTTCTTTTAAAAGGGCTGAGAAAAAATTGGCCCTTTTTAAAAAAATTAAATGAAGGGTTGCAGTCCCACCTTTTGGATTTGAACCCATGTATCTCATTTACGGTGTCCTTCCAAATATAGAAATCTCTAGTTCAAAGAACCCCTGCGGGGAAAAAGAATTCAATGGGTGATTTTACACGTAAATTCAAATCTCAAAACAAATTTGATTTGGAAAAATCGTTTAGAAAATTAATGAAATTTTAACCCAATCACAAGACAGCAAAGCCGGGATTTTTTATATCCTTTAAAAGATCAAACCCAAATGGTGAATTGTAAAATTTATATAATAAATATGTTTTACTAAAAAATTATTTTTTTTTGTAAAAATAAAATTTTGGGGGTTTTTTAAGTTTTCTATTAATTTTTACTGATCAATTATATGTTTCCTAGACTAGCCAATTATAATGGGTAATGCTTGCGTGTTATTTTCCCAATTTTTTGGGGGATAATTTTGGTTCCCTTTTGTTTGAAAGCACAATATATTGTTAAGAGTTCTATGGACCTTAAAGAAAAATGGGTTTCTTCACCTCTCCTAATTGGAAAATTTTTTTTTTTTTTTTTTCTTAATGAAGTTGGGGTTTGAATAATAATGAGAAATGGTTTGTATACAAAAAGAGCTTGAAATTTTTTTTCCTTTTCCCTCCAACAATTATAAAAATATAAAAAATTTAAAAATTCATGCCTCTTGGCATCTTATCATTACTTTTAAGTTTTAATTTCAGCATAATAATTTTTTATTTTTCTATACCCCAAAATCCTGCATTTCCAAGAGAAGGTAGCAATTAGACAAAAGAGAGATAAAAACAGGGGTTTAATTGTAAATATTTTTTGCAGTGAGATTTAGGATATTTTTTTTACGAGCCCCCTTTATTAAAATAGATTCAAAAATGGTTTAGATTATTTCCCTACCCAAACATTTAACAAAAAATTTAAATTTTTTTTTTATTAAACTTAATTTTTTTTTTTTTTTTTTTTGGGATAAATCCGTTTAAATTCAAGTATTTTTTTAGGATCTTTTGGGTGTTTCAACCCAGCCAACCCAGCTTGTTCCTTTTGGTAATTGGCGATGGAATATAAATTTCCTTGAGGTAATTCAGCAAACTCTTGTAAGGAGGGAAAAGAATGAAAACAAGCCTGAAAGTACTAAATGGTCCAACCTTGTAATAAAAATTTAAGTTTTGGAAGCTAAAGAGTGCAGAAATTTTTTTGTTTTCTTTTAAAAGTTAAAACTTTGGTCGAGAAAAAATGTTATAAAATTCCAAAGGAACAAATAGGGTATCTTTTTGTGGTTTCATAACCACAAACAAATTTGTTTAAATGTTAATCCAAAATTAGCCGACAAAGGCTTCTAAATAATTTAAAAAATAAACGGTCCCAATATACCTTTACTTTCCTATTTCCCTTTACTTTTCATATAATTGTGACTTGAAAGTCTTAAAAGATTAAGTATTTATGCCAAAGAAAAAAAATGGTTTATGTGATAAATTATGAAATGAAGAACAATTATTTTTAATATTTGAGTAATAATCTTTTTGGAATATACTTTTTTCATGTTTAAATTCAAAATTGAAAACCGTAAAATAATTTTCTTGAAATTAAAAAAAGAAGAAAGTTTCTCCTTAAAAGAATATACAATTACTGCTGGTTTTTTTTTTTTTTCCTTCGTGGTTTCGAATTTTTAAGGAAAGAAGAAGTTCAGTGGGGGGACATAATTTGATTTAAAACACGGGAAACTATTTCCGTCTCTTTTTGTTTTTAATAGCCTTTCCCTGGTTTTAAAGGACAACGACTGCTTGACTTAACATTACTGGCCTTTCAAGCGTCGTTGATAATTTAAACCATATTTAATTACGACATTAAAAGCTTAAAAGTAATCTTAACATTTAGAAAAGACCCAAAAATAGTTTTTTTTTTTTAAATACAATTTTATGTAAATTTTAAATTGATATAAACTAATCATAATTAAATTTTATTAAAGTATTGTTTTTATGAATGTATGTCGGCTTTGTCGTGAATCCTATTTTAATTGTTTCATGAGAAGGAATTTTAATTTTTCTTAAAACGAAATAAAATTGAATATATAAATATTTAAAAAAATTTAATAAAATAATAAAAGAATGTAATTTTTAAAAAAATAATTATTATATTTTTTATATATTAAAAATTTATTTAATATTTATTTTACTATATATTGTTTTCCATTATTTAATACCACATAATATTCTATTTTTATGTAACAAAAACAAACAAAACCACACAAAATTTAGTCTATATGAAAAAAACTAAAACAAGGGATTGTTTGATAGCTTGTTTTACACCCCATTTTTATTTTATTATTGTTTCTATTAAGTGCATTGAGAAAAAAGTGGCTCGTTTTTTGTAAAACAAAATTTTTGTGGGATAAAAATAGCAATCCATAATTCAAGAATTCAAACCCATCCCAACATTGGATTCCTGCTATGGCGGAAGGTAAGGCCATCTCGTAATTTCCGAAGCAATTTTAACAGGAAAAATAAAAACGTTATACTTACTGTATAAAACAATTTAATCCCCTTTTTCTTTTTAAATGGAGATTTTATTAAGGTATTTAATTTATTTTGGTGTTATAATAATTTATAAAATTTTTAGTACAAAAAGCCCAAAAGGGGCCATGTCATTATTTAAAAGAATAACAATATATTACATTCCAAAATCATCTATAATTTTCATTATAAATATAATATTAAAACGGCTTGTAAATTAATTAGGAAAAAAAAATTGCTTTCCTTTTTATAAAGAAAACGGGGATTTCAAACCATTTCCTTTTAGTCTTTCATGTTTATTGGGAATAGTTTTCTTATTCCATTTTACAGTAAATTAATTTCTAATAATATTTTATGAAATTAGTGAAATGTTATATTCTCCAATTGTTTGAAACTCTGGGTTTTGTTTTTGTAATGAAAATTTAAATATTATAAAATACCCAAAATGAGTTGTGAATTTAAACAAATTAAAATTAAACTCAAAATAATCAAAAGATAAAATCATAAATTTTTACTCAATCTAAACACAAATCTCAATTTAACACTTAAAAACATAAAATGAATCCAAACTTGATTAAAACCAAAATTTTTAATTTTTAGTTTGTAAATAATAAATTCATTTAGTATGAAATAAATCATAATTATCAAATTATGAATTAAATCGCAATAATCGCTATCAACTTAACAAAAGTTAAAATAATTGTAAATATTAAATTAATGTAACGAATACCAATTTAAATTAAATAAATAACAGAAATTCTAAATTAATTAAAAATTATTTTTGTTTAAAAATTAAATTTATACTTATTTTTAATTTTTCTTTTTTTTTTTCCCTTAATTTAAACATTAAAATTCACGCAAAATATTGCCCATGTGTTTATTTAACTAATTACAAGTGTCAACAAATAAAGGAGAAAGAAATTAATAAGAAGGTTGTATTTTCTCATTAAATGTTTTAGTTTTTTTTGTTTTTTTTAAATTTATGTTGTAAATTTCTTGTCATCAGAGCTTGAAAAAGAAAAAAAAAAAAAAAAAAAAAAAAGAGAAGGCAATTACACAAAAACTAATAAGAAACAATAAAGAAAACAAGACCAAGAAGAAAAGAGAAAAACAAGATATTAACCACTATTGGATTTAAATGGAAGGGATTTAAAAGGTATTTTTTTAATTTATTATATAATACTTTAAATATTATACAAGATATTAATTAATTGTTTATAAGAATATAATTATATTATTTTTGTAAAATATTATAGATAGATTAACAATATAAATTATAATTAAGTTGTATTCAATTTTGTTTTTTTCATTTTTTATTTTATTTTTAACATTTTTTTATTTTTTTCATGGTATATTTGAAATATATCCTTATTACTTTTTTATTCAATTATATTTTAAAATATGTATAATTAAAAGGTTATCTATTAATATGTAAATACATCAAATGTGTATTTTATATTTTTACTTTTTAATTTAATTATTTGATAAATAAAATATTTAATGTTTTTTTTTGATTTTGTATTTTATTTTAATTTTTTAAAAGAATAAAAATTACAATATAAAATAAATAATAATAAATATTTAAACAATAAAATAAAATTTAAAGCAAAAACAAAAAAAATTAAAATCATATAATAAAGTTATTAAATGAATAATACTTTAAAAGGTATTTTTCTTTTACCAATTATATACAATCCAAAATGATATATACAGAAAAACAACTTCTAATTATAAATATTATAATGTAAGGTACATTATTATAAACAAAATAAATTTATAAAAATTTTTTAAATAAAACAATTTTTCTCATTTTCCCATACCCCAAAAATATATAAAATATAAATCCCAAAACTTTTGTAAAACCCATGGAATAATATAAGTACAATATAACATAAATTACAACACATAATTAAATAAATAATAGAATACTAATAATTTTAAAGATTAAAGAAATCCTATACTAAACATATCATACGTTTATCCTACAAAAATTAAAAAAAAAACTAAACCAAACAACACACAATATAATAACTGCAAACAATATACAAAAAACCCCAAAAGTGAGAAAAAAAAACACATAATTATTAACTATTTTTACCTTATAAATTTACCGATATTAACATTAATTTATTTTTTTTTTATACTCTATCCTAAACATATTATATACAAAAATAAAAAACACATTACATATAAAATTTATCTATTCATACATACATAATGCAAGTAAATAAATAATTAAATAAATACTTAGTAACATATACAAAGTATAGAAATACATGTAAAAAACAAAATAAATAAATAACTTACCTAAACCCTTAGCAATTTAAATCCAAATAGTGTTGAATATCTTGTTTTTCCTCTTCCTCTTCTTGGTCTTTGTTTCTTTACTTTGTTTTCTTATTAAATTTTGTGTTGTAATGCCTTCTCTTTTTTTTTTTTTTTTTTTTTCTGTTTTGCAAGCTCTAGATAAAAGAAATAACAACATGAAGTTAAAACAAACAAAAGAAAAGAAATTTTCCCTTAATCTTACAATTAAATGAAAAAAAGACACTTACTTATTAACTTATCTTTTCTCCCTTTATTTTGACACTTGTAATTAGTAAAAAAACACATGGGTTGCAATGTGTGCTAGAATTTTAATGGAAGAAAAGGGAAAAAGAAAAGGAAAATAAAAATAAGTAAATGTAATTTTTCCAAACATAAAAATAATATTTGGGTTAATTTTAGAATTTTCTGAAAATTTTTTAATTTTAATTGGATTCGTTTACATTAATTAATATTTACTAATTATTTTAACTTTTTTCGTTAACGTTGATACGCATTATGCATTTATTCGATAATTGTGATAAAATTTTTATTATATCACTACTAAAGAATTTATTCATTTTACAAACTTAAAATTAAATTTTAGGATTTTAATAAAGTTTGATTCCCGATTTTATGTTTTACGTTAAATTAGTTTTTGTGATTTAGATTTCGAGAAAAATTTTATGAATTTTTATCTTTTGTATTATTTTTGAGTTTAAAATTTAATTAGTTTTAAATTCATCAACTCCATTAAGTTAGGGTAATTTTCTATATATTTAAATTGTTCATTATCTAAACACTAAATTTATAGATTTACAAACACTGTTATAGAATATAACATTTTTCACTTTTTTTCATACAATTACATTAAAAATTAAATACACTGAAATAAAAAAGTGAATTAAACTTACATGTCAATATGAAGCCATGAAAAAAACATAAAAGGGAAAATTTTTTGAAATCCGGGTTTTCTTTTTATAAGCTGGAAACGCAATATCCTAATTTAATTTACAACTGTTTTTTTAATAAATATATATTATATTGTTAGTTAGATTGTATTTTGGAAAATGAATATATATTATAACTACCCCATTCTTTTAAAAATGAATGGCTATTCGGATCTTTTGACTACAAATTTTTTATGAAATTATTATAACGAACCAAAAAAATAATTAAATACCTTAATAATTTCTTCCATAAAAAGAAAGGGAATAAAATTTTATTACAGTAAGTATACGATTATTATAGTTTTCGTGTAAATTCTCCTCGGAAATTAGAGATTCCTACGATGGAGCAGGATATCCCAATGACATTTGCATGGTTTAAATTCTGAATTTGATGGGATTGCTATTTATCTATCACAAAGAAATTTTGTTGACAAGCGGCACTTTTTCTCAAGCACTTAATAAGAAACAATAATAAAATAAACATGTGTGTACAATACAACGCAATCAAAATTTCCTTGTTTTGGGTTTTTTCATTCATATAGACTAATTAAGTGTTGGTTTGTTTTTTTAGTTACTAAAAAATAGAATATTTTTGTGGTATTAATAGATCACGTGAATAAATTTATTTTAGATATAAATATTAAATAAATTTTTAATTTATTAAAAAATAATAATTTTTTTTTTAAAAAAATACATTTTTTATTATTATATATTAAATTTTTTAATATTTATATATTCACTTATCTTCGTAAAATGAATTAATATTTTAAAATTTCCTTCTCATGAAACACTTAATAGATTCACAAGACAAAGCCGAAATCATTCTAAGCAATACTTTTAATAATTTGAAATTAGATAGTTATGATCAATTTCAAACCTTACTTTAATAATGTATTTAAAAAAAAAAAACTATTTTTTGGGCTTTTTCTCAAATGTTATGATTTACTCTTTACAGCTATTTAAAATTCGTAATTGAAATTGTATTATCAACGACGCTCTGAAAGCCAGTAAGTGTATCAAGTCAAGCATCTTTGTCCTATTAACAACCACAGAATGGCTATTAAAAAAACAAAAAAGAGACGAAATAAGATTTCCTGTGTGTTTACATCAAATTGTCCCCCCATCGAACTTCTTCTTCCTCACTTCGACCGAAGGAAAAAAAAAAAAAAAACCACATAATTGTATTTTCCATTAAGGAAATACTTTTTTCATTCTTTTTTTTTTCATATAAAATTATTATTACGGGAAATTAAATTTGAATTTAAAACATGAAAACTATTCCAATAAATTATTATTATCAAAAATTAAAAAAATCCGTCTCTTCTTCATGAATTGCTACCATAATCCATTTATTTTCTTTGCATAAATACTTAATCTTTATAATCCGTACAAGTCATCTATATTTATCATGAAAAGTAGAAAGAGTAGGAATTGTAAGGATATTTTGGACCTTTTATTTTTTATTTATTCTTAGAATGCCTTTGTCGCTAATTTTGATTACCATTTTAAACTTTGTTTGTGGTTTGAAACCACAAAAGATACATATTTTTTGCCTTTTGGAAATTTATAAATTTTTCTCGACATGTTTGAACCTTTTAAACGTCAACAAATTTTCTGCACTGCTTTAGCTGTCAAACAAATTTTTTTACAAGGTTGACCATCTATACTTCAGCTCTTTTTCCATTCTTCTCCCCCCCTTCCCAAAGATTTTTTGCTAATACCTTCGGACATAAATCCACGCCAATACCAAAGGATCAAGGCTGGGGTTTGGCTGGGAAATTCGAAATTCACTCCATCGATCTAAACACAATACATTATGATTTATAAACGGATTTATCCCAAAAAAAAAAAAAAAAAAAATTATTATGTTTTAATAAAACGAGTAGAACCCATTTTAAATTTATTCGTAAATGTCTGGGATATGGGGTATAGTATCTAAACTCATATATGAATCTATTTAATAAATGGGGCTCGAAAAAATATATTCCTAAATCTCACCCTGCAAAACTTTTTACAATTAAGACCTCTCGTTTTATCTCTCTTTTGTCATATATGCTACCTTCTCTTGAGTCGCAGGATGTTGGGGTATAGAAAAATATAAAAAGTTGATTCATGCTGAACTTAAACTTAAAAGTGAATGATAACAGATGCCACAAGAGAGCATTGAATGTTAAATATATATATATATATATATATATATGTTGGAGTGTGAAAAGTTGTAATATAATATTAATTTCAAGCTCATTTTTGTATACAAACCTATTTACGATGCATCTATTATTCAAACCCCAACTTCATTAATGTAACAAAAAAAAAAAAAAATTGTTCCAATATAGAGAGAGGTGAAGTAATCCATTCTAAGGATCCATAGAACTCGTTAACCAATATATTTGATCGTTACTAAACAAAAGTGGAACCATAGTACCACAAATTGGAAACTAGACACAAGCAAGCATTCATCCCAACAAAAAGGCGTCATCTAGTGTATAATCATCGATTAAATTCGATCAGATAAAAATGATAAAGATAATTACTTAAAATTCAAAACTTTTATTATTACATAAAATAAATATAATTTATAGTTAACACACTATATATATATATATATAATATATAGCAAATACTATCCATTGGTTTGATCTTTTCAAAGGATATAAAAATCCCTCGGCTTTCGCTGCTCATTGATGATGTTAAAATTCATTAATTTTTCCCGTAATCGTATTTTGTCCAACATCTAAATAGTTGCTTGCGTGAGTATCTTGATGTACGCTTAAAATGCATTGGGCCCATTGTAACTTCTAGTTTTCCCGCAGGTTGCTCCTCTGAACCAGAGATTTCCTATGATGGGGCAGGATACACCGATAAATGACGTATACATGGGTTCAAAGTCCTGAAGCTGATGGGACTTGCTATTTATCCATCTCATTGAATTTTGGTTAACAAGTACCACTTTTTTCTCTAGCATTTAATAAAAACAATTATCATAATCCGTGTCTTATAAGATTTCCTCTGCCATCTACCCAAGCGTCGTTGAGGTGATGGGTCCCAGTAGTAAAAAAGTACACATACAACTTTCTGCGGGACCGTGACCACTACAATTATCCTGTTATCTTTTGGGGGAAAAAAAGGGAAAGCAAAGACCCTCTCTCTCTTTAGAAAGGGCTCCAACTTGCAGAATTGGGGTCCAACTTAGAGGTCAGAGATCAGAAAATTTAAATTTGGGCCCCTTTTTAATTGGAAGTGTTTCCTGGGAATTTGAGAAAGTGGACCACTACAGGCACAGCCCACCGTTTCGCATACTTAAAAAACGAATTTGAGTTTCTTTCCATCCATCAGGACAATCAGACTTGCTTTTTATCTAAAAGCCATACCAACATTTTTAAAGAGAGACATCCATGCCACCAACTTGGGGTTTTTCCTGTTGGCCAATTCCAACAACTGATAACATAGCTCGCAGCACTCTTCACATGGTACTACAAGACTTCCTATGCCCCACGAAAAGTAAACTCAGGAAAGCTTCCATTTATTGGGTGATAGTTAATAATTATTCCAAATACAATCATTTCAGCAGCCCCTTTACTGGCTAA
The DNA here is from genome assembly GCA_024138005.1 of Lumnitzera racemosa. Lineage (NCBI taxonomy): Eukaryota > Viridiplantae > Streptophyta > Magnoliopsida > Myrtales > Combretaceae > Lumnitzera > Lumnitzera racemosa. The sequence goes on from JAMXBC010000196.1 coordinate 18,551, forward strand.
CTTGAAATTGATAACCATCTTGAAAGACCAAACATTTAGTACAAAAACCGTCTCCACTACGAGCTAGTTACATCTTTCAGACAAGGAAAAAGATTAGAGGAAGGGCATATAAGGACTCATTCAAAGTCAGACCATGGTGCAATTTTGATTTACAGTACCAACAAAGGCTTGAAGGCCTCTTACACTCTCCGATCACAAGAAAACGAGAGAAAGAGACAATATACTCAAAACGACTCTTTTTGGCGATTATTTCACAGGGAACGGATTAAGCTTGAGCTATGTTCACAGCGGGCCCCCGGCTCTGCACCATCATTTTTGGCACGCTTGGCTTCATAGTCTTTGACTGCGGCCTTTATAGCATCCCAGCAAGCATACTGCAGTGCAATTAACTGGTGGCAGTGAAAGGTGTTTTTTCTATTTCTCTGAAACAAGTGAAAAAAGATAGTTTATTTCCAACAAAGTACAAAAATTGAGACAGATAACTATGCTGTATTTGAGCAGAAAAATGCTAAGAACAGCAGAACGGAAATTTCCATTGTCCTATGTACATTCGAATGTAAACAAGTAAAATCTAACGAATCCCAAGGACCCAGCAAATTAGCACAAGAAGAACATACACTAAATGGGGGGGAATCCAGAGCATCTGAATGGGGAAAAAAAGAATTTAAAATTGTCATCAAAAGAATGAGAATATTAAAAGATGGGGAATTCAGAGCATCTTAATGGGAAAGAAAGAACTAATATTCTCATCAAAAGAATGAGAAATTAAACGATGAGGAGCCCAGAGCATCTGAATGGAAAAAGGCAAGAATATCCATGCAATAAAGATAAGCATGACTATATCCTGCAAATAAAGATAAATGTTGCGGTAACATTCAAAAAATTTCTGTGTTCCTTATGGACAGGGCTTCTTCCATTTTTTTTCCTTTCACCCACTCAGTAGCTGGAAAAATCAAAAGAAAATACAAATCAGATTGAAAGAAGTTTGCTGAGCATGACCATTTTTGATATACTATTTCTTAACCCAGAAAATAAAGAAATCAATATTTTATAAGCCATAAGTTAACAAGCTTAAGAATCACGACTTTTCACATATGTGAAATAGACTAAGGCAGGTAAAAGAAACCAGAGCATGTACTCAGCATGACAACTACTTATGACTGCAAAAAGTTTATTACAAATAGAAGCATTTGTCCTCTATAACACCTGTAGAGCATGTATAGAGTACAAGAAAGGCAAGAACTTCAAGCTCTCTCTGTTGAGAGAAATTAGATCAATAGAAACAGTAGCAAGAACGTAAAAGTCTCCTTCTATAATAGTTAGTCATCCATCCAAAGAACAACTCCATCATACCTTCCCAGTTAGAAGAAAGAACCACTAAGCATTAAGCATTAAAAATCATAGCATTTAAGAAACCAAAGGGACAGTCGATAAGCTGATCTCAAACCCAGAAGCGAAAACCATACCTTTTACACTGGAGATCCTAAATTTAAAAAGAGCAAGAGAAACAACCCAGGATGAGAAAGGGCTGAACAATTACCTTATCTAAGTAGCCAAAACATACCAGCAGGGTCCCACAATGATAAGCAATCCAAACACTTAGTGACCAGGAAATTGATAAACATAATTTTTGTAGGCCAGCGATAGACAAATTTAAATGTTTAAAACTCATTCATACTTGAATGCCTAATCCTACCGAGACATATAATGTGGTATACGCAAGGCTAAAATTTCAATATCAGCCTTTCAGAGACCTAATAAACCTCGCACTTGAAGAAATATATATCCACCAAAAAAGAAGAACATCAAATAACCTGCACAGTAATAAGTACATAGTTTTTAATTCAAGTACTACAATTCCTTCACATTCCCTCACTATATGCTTCTGCATCTCAAGATTGAAGAAGCCAGATATAAATCAAAAGACAGTCCCCCGATGGACCCAAATATTAGACATCTAGTCTCTAGTGTATTTGGAGACAACCAACACAATAAAAATTCTCGGATTAAATTATCCTCATCGAATTTTCCATGGGTGGAATCAAAGCTTTGATGCTAAAGATGACATTGTAAAACAGGACAGCTCTGTTAACAATCACCACATCAAATTCCTCTCATTAGCAAACCATGAAAAGAGGTTCTATTATATATTTTGGACTTCCATCTTAGTACAAGTTTTACTATAAACTACTGAAAAAAAAAAGACACCAGATTTCCCATCTTCAAATGCCCTTTACCCGCATTCACAATGATTTCAAACTTCCATCTCACAACAACTTTGGGGCACACAACTGCAACCATATCAACTGAAAACAAACTATGTAAAAAGGGTTCTATCATATACTTCCCTCTCATTTAATACAATTTACCATGTTACCAAATAGTAAGAGACACAAAGTCCACCATTTTCAATCCCACTTTACCCCAATCAACAATGCTTTCAACTGCCATCTCAAAGCAGATTTAATGCATACAACTCACAACCCTATCAAACTGTAATGCGTCTAAAAAAAACTTTGCTTGAAAAGTAGTTGCACAGCTAAGCAACATAAAAAATGACTTGATTTGAAATCCAGAAATAAGACTAAACTCATTAAAAAGATCAATATAACTCCTTAATCATAAAATAGCCATATGCAACTATTGTTCATCTCTAAGCAAAATATTCTCTTGAGATACCTAAATCACCCAAAACCCCAAATTCGAAGAAACAAACACACAGAGACTCAAGTCTAAATTGGATGTTAAGAATAGAACTTACTCTTGAATCTCCAAGTTTCCAGGTAAACAAGACCCCTTCCCGATAATTTGCAACCATGAAAACCCAAATCCCTCAACTCCACCAAACAGCTTGTACTTCAACCAAAAAGACTCCATTTTTAAAATTTGCGTTTTTACATTCCCCAACATCCCAATAAACCAAATAAACCACAATCCAGAATCTCCCTTTGGGGAACCTTCATACAGAATTCTCTATCAAATCCCCCCTTCCCTGCGTTGCCCTCCCCACCAAAAAAAACAACCAAAAAGATAAATCCCCACCAAGGTTCATCCACAAACCAACCCATAAAAATCAGAACTTCACATCAAAAAGCCACAAAACCAACATATAATAGCACTCAGAACTAGACTGCAACGTCATAATTCATCCAATATAGCAAATAGATTGATTTAGAGAAGTGGGAAAAAAGAAAAAACTCCAAATTCAAGTCAAAGCATCATTTCCACTCTCCAAGTTTCCTGGAGAACAAAAAAACCTATTGCCCAGAACTTCCCCAGGCATTTCCAAACCTAAACATCACCAAGCCCAGCAATTTTTACGACCTAAAATGAGCTCTCCAGATACAAATAGAAATCCAACGGCTTTACAAAAACAAATCACAGATAGGCAAAAAAAAAAAAAAAAAAAAAAAAAAACAAAATTTTTACGTTAAAAACCGCAAAATGAAACAACCAACAAACAAAAGCCAATAATACGCCAAATTGAAAACCCTTAAAACATCAAAATCTACTCCAAATTTCTTGGAAACGAAAACCCCGGAAACCAAAATTCCAAACGAAACATTTTCCCATGTTAAAATTTCACTAAAAATCAATCAAATCACACAATCCTGACCCTAAATATCCAGATATCCCTGATACCCAAACTAAAATTTAAAACAATTCAGAAAGGCCCAAACAATTAAAAAAGAAAACGGTACATAAAAATCACAGACACTAACAAATTAAATGGAGCCGGATAAAATTTTCCAGAAACCTACCGACAGAAGAAGAAGCAATAGCTGAACCACATCCAAAGGTCCCTTTAAAAAAAGCATCAACAATCTTTCCAGAGTCTTCATCCACCTTAATTTGAAGCTTCATGACGTCACCACAACCGGTGCACCGACTAGACCCGTACCGACATGGGATCGTTCTTATCGAACGACCCTACATTCCCTAGGGTTATTGTAGTGAACGACCACTCGTTCGTGGTAGAAACGAGATGATAGAGCTTGTATTGTCTTGTTGAAGTACTTTGGGTCGATGAGACCCTGCCTAGGACTTTCCCCGCAGTGAGTCTCAGCATCGTGAATCAGGGTTTGTGTAGGAGGGGGGGAGGCAGGGAAGGGAATTGGGTTGCTTTGGAAAGATAAAGAAAAGGGAAATCTAAAAAAAGAACGTCTAGGGTTTTTAATGGGGGAAGTGAGATAATGGCGGTTTAGTTTGGTGGGAAATGTTCGATACGTGGCGAGTGGAGAGTTCTAGATTTTTTTGCCTTTTTTTTTTTTTGGGTGTTGGTTTTTTTTTTTTTAATAAAAAAAAATAAAGTAACCTTTTTTCAATGTCATGTCTACCATTTCAATTCCAATATTGATGGACGACTGACCATATCCATTATTCATTATTTATGTTAATTTTTCTATGTTCTACTGTTATTAAGTTGCTAAGTAGGCAATGTTTACAAGCAACTTACTCCAAATGCAATTGATTTGTTAAGGAAAAAGGAAAGAAAAATTTAGAAGCTCTTGCACTAAACCGTAAAATAAGGAGTTTCAGTCATTTGAAGTTATCTTTGATTAGGTATTCAAGCTTGCCACAACAAGTTGGAAAAAGTAGTTGTAACATTTGTTTTTTTAGCAAAATAAGTAAGTATGGGTTTCTTGAAGGTTCTCTTCTTGCTAGGCTACTCCATCTATTTGGTTCTTAACCCGAGAAAATTGAGCATAAGATTTAAAACCAACCTGAAATAGCTTTTTTTTTAATGTTTAAAACTTTAGGTTGTCATAGTTTTTGCACGTATCGACCTTGAAGTCAAACATATTAAGGCATATTAAGATTTGTATATCTGTTATAAAACATAATTTTTAATAAATCTATCAATTCACAATTTATAACCTTAAATATATATTAGAATAGGATGTCAACTACTCAAAATCTACAACCAAGTACGATAACATAATAAAAAATTATCGTAACCTATAACTAAATCATGAAAGGATTCTAAATCATGAATTGGAGTCTCATAGCTCCCATAACAATTAAATCACTAAACCTAGTAACACCCAGTCACATGTGACTCCATAACCACACAAATTTCATAAATAACAATTATAAAGAAAATAAACATAATCCACCTTAAGGAATTATTATTATTTAGTTGTATGGGACATGTTATAGGTAGATGATGGGATTTATGCTGAGGATTCAGATATGATTACTTTACTAATGATGGGGAGAGAGATTATTACTATTATGATGTAGAGCTGTGGCATCATAGAGTAGCTATAGGGATACACACACAAAATAAACAACAATTTTAATCTTTCCATTTAGGTTTACAGCTAACATTGTCCTAACATCTTGAGACTTAAGGTTACTTACAACCCCTAACACTCAATATGTAATAATACTACATAGGGATTATTGTTGGGTCTTCCCCAATACTCAAGTACCAAAAAACATTTTTGATCTATTTAAGTCCTTTCAATATGGATTCTATTAAGGACAGCGTCACATAAAGATCATTTCGGTGCCTCACCAATACCATTAGACCCGATCAATGAATAGTCAAAGCACAACTAGTAACACAATTAAGTCTAGGTTTCAAATTAGTTTGGTTTAAAATATATTAGCCTAACACACAAATTTAGCAAACATAAATCCTATACCTAAAGCTCCCCATCTCAAAAAGATTTAATCCCATGGTCCCTTACATCTGTTCAAAATATAAATGCTAGTTTAAAGTTATTAAATTATGCGACTCAATACTTCTTTTCCTTTAACTCGACCTTTTTCCTTACACTTAAAGCTTGCAAACCGAAAACTATGTAACTTTTCATATCCTTCCGTGATATATATGCCAACTCTTATACCCCACGCAAAAATAACACATTATATACATTAAATTTTTTATTATATTTTAAATGTATACATATATTTTATAACATTTATAATATATATATATGATTATGTATATTATTTATTTATTCTTTTCTCTTTTTCTTTTTTTTTTTTCATCTTGCTATCTCTTTTCACTATCTTTCGCTCACACCATCCTCTCTCTCCTTATTGTCCTCATCCCTTCCTTACATTACACACACACACACATGTACGTCACCTTGCACATGCACATGGATACACTGCCCGACTACACAACCACACATACACATTTATGCCGCACACTTACTTAACACACACACAAACACATATACATACCGACATACACACTACCTTAATGCTATCTTGACACACACACAAACAATACTTTATAAAATACGTTGCCCAGTACATGATGGGGTTCAGGTTATCGACCTCTAATCGGCAGCTAAAATGTGGACCAGAGGGTTACCACAACGAATCCTTCTGTACAACCCTTACCGAGGTCGAATACTTTTTTTCGAGTCACCTTTTATGCCAAGACATATGACTACCCATTTTTTTGTAGTATACCGAATTGAAGAATACTCATTAGCACCGAACCGATTAGTTACCAGCATATTCCTTACTAAGAAACCAAGGGAGAGACCTCGGGCTGACTAAGCCATCCCTGCTTGAACAACCATCTGCTTATACTTTTTATTCACGTTTGCTAATGACTTCGCCACTGTACATCGCTACGTGTACAGTATCATGTGCAAATCTGTTGCATTAATGATTAAATTTTTTTTTTATATTCATTTTTACTTTTTTTGTATCTTGTACATTACTTCCTTAAGGAATGCCCTTTTGTTTTTTTCTTTTTTTGGGAAGTTTTTCCCTTTAAATTATGGGGATAAATACCGTTGCACTTGTAGCTAAAAAGGGGTAGATCATTCTAATACACTTTTTGAGTACTTTTGTTCCTTGTGTAAACATTGTTTGTTTACTCTTAACAACACCTTATTATTTCCCTTAAGTAAGGTTAGGTGATGAGTAACCTCACTAATCAATTCATGTATCATATCGAATTGTGTTGTGAGTCCTCGGAAGTTCCATTGGTGTGTCATATCCTCTAGAGTTATTTGTAGGTTTTGCTTATTGTTTATTTTCCATTTGCCCTTTCGCACTTTCCCCATTAATCTTTTTTTTCAAGCTTTTTAAAAGCTTGGACCCATCTGGCAATTAGCCTTATCTGTTTCTGGTCACGATTCATACCACACATTACATACCACATCCATTGTATGCCATTTACACACACACAATGCACGCCAACACCCAAATTTATTACATACATACTGCACGTCGCCGCATGACCACAACTGCAAAACACCCAACACACACACTACACGACACAAAGAATTGTGCATACACCCTTATACGTTATGCATCGCATACAAAAATTTGTATGTATACATACGCTCTTCATAACGTACACAAACTCTAAATATAGAAAAAGAAAAGAATTTGTAAATTATATGAAGAACTTTACGTGCATTTTTCTTGGTGCCCTAACACTCCAACTAGTGATTCCCATGTACTCCTGTATAAAGACATGATTTTCTTGAGTTTCCTGTTCCTAGATAAAAGAAAAACGAATTTCCTAAAAAAATAAGTGATAACTTACCTAGTTTTGGTTATTTCTTTTCAAAAATCACTTTTTGCTCGTTCTTAAGTGTTCTACCTTAAGTTTTTTTGGGACGACACAATGAAATAGTGGGGAGGAAAAAAATAACGTAGGGAATAAAAATGTAGGTTTGGACTTTCCCCTTTTGGGTAAGTTTACTTTTAGTACTTAAAGCCTATTTACAATGTTATACCGATATCTAAATCTTTTCTCATGGCAATATCACCCCTAACATTTGATATCTATTTAACATGTCATACCGATAATTTAAGATAATAAATCATTTATTTCCCTTTATTCCCTTTAAATTTTAATTATTTATTTTACTTAAATTTTATAGTTTTTTCCCCCCTCAACAAAATTTTTTTTCCTTGAAAGTTTATATACCTAAGTTCTCAACAATTCTGGATACTAACTCTTAATCTCCTCCTCAAGATCCCAGATTGCCTTTTTTTCTGATTTGTTCGACTACTGAACTTCGACATAAGGAATAACCCTTCGCTTTAGTTGTTGCACTTTAGTATCAACTGTCCTTATTGGTCATTCCACTATTAACATGTTCTGCTGCAACTCTAGTGACTTTTAAATCTACTATTACACGTACGTTTCTTCCTTGTGATTTTGATTAGGTTTTTTATATTTTCCTCAACATGGGCACATGGAAAACTTTGTGCATATCCTCTAACTATGGTGGAAGCTCTAACCTATAGGCCACCTTGCCAATCTTTTCTTGATTCTATAAGGGCATATATACCTCGGTTTTCAACTTTTCCCTCCAAGTTAATTTGACTACACCCTTAACTGGGGAAACTTTAGGAGTAACTCTTCAAACCCCCTTGAAACTCTAGAGGGTGATGTCGCCCTCAGCATAACTCTTTTGCTTACTTTAGGTAGTTTACATCCTCTGACGAATCCACCTAATCTTATCTACTGCCTCCTATACTAAGTTCGATCTCGTTAGCTGTCTCTCACCTACTTCATCCTAAGAAAAGGAGATTTGCATTTCTGACTGTATAGCACTTCAAATGGGGGTATTTGAATGGTGGCTTGGTAGCTATTATTATAAGCGAACTCTACTAAGGCTAAATACCCATCCCAATACCCGCTGAAGTCAAGTGCGTATGCTCTAAACAAAAACTTGTAAAATTTGAATAATGCGCTCTAACTGACCATTTGCCTATGGATGGAAAATAATACTAAACCAAAGTTTGGTACCCAAAGCTTTTTGTCTAGAAGTGACTAACAAACTAGGTGTCCCTGTCAAATGTGATAAACATGATACCCCATTTCAAAATCATTACCTCTTAATATACAACTTTTAATGACTTTCCCAATTGATACTTAATGTTTATAGGGGTAAAGTGTACAGACTTTGTCAATTTATCTACTATTACCCACATAGCATTATGTTTCACCAAGTTTTTAGGTAGAGTAATAATGAAGTCCATAGTCAAATGCTCTTACTTCCATTTTGGTACTGGTGAAGGCTTAACCCTTTGCCTACCTTTTATGCTCAGTTCTAATTAGCTAATAAATTTGACATCTGGACACATACTTAATTATTTCTTTTTTTCATATTGTTCTACTAGTAACGATCTTCTAAGTCTTTATACCCTTTTCATACCCCTCGGATGAACGAATAAGCAAGTATGAGCTTCTTCAAAATCTCACTTCTCAAACTTGGTTTCACTAGATACATACTCTACCTTTAAACCTTACAAATCTGTTAGCATCTACTGTAAAGTCTAGAGCTTTCTCCACTCCTATCTTGCCCTTGATCTTTTAAAACCCTTAGTCTTTTAGTTGTGCAGCTTTAATTTTATCTATCAGGTGGGCTATATCCTTAAACTTACTAATTTGGGGCCCTTTAAAAAACTCTAGTTAACACCTCTAACTTAAGTCAGCACATTTGCTCGAGTAATGGCCCCTAAGTAGTGATCAAGCTGGCTAAATTTCCCTTGTCTTTTGCTACTCAAGGGATCATTACCACATTAGCTTTACTTGAGTGGTATTGAATACTCAGTTATGGTCTTTAATCAACTCCAGCCAATGCCTTTACCTCATATTTAAGTCTCTTTGAGTGAAGAAATACTTAAGGCTCTTGTGTTTCAGTACACCTTGTACCTCTCTCCCACTAGGTAGTGTCTCCAAAGCTTTTTTTTTTTTTAAAGCATGTACCATGGCTACCAATTTTAGGTCATTTAATTGGGGAATTCTTCTCATATGGCTTGAGTTAGTAAAAGCATATGCTATCCCCTTACCATTTTACATAAGAACACACCCTAACCCTTAATGGAGGGGTCTTGTAAATGACAAACTCTTCTTTGCTGTAAGTAAGGTCAGTATTAAGAGCCATCGCTAATATGTCATTCACTACCGAAAGCTTACTTCACAATTGTCATCCTTTGCGAACTTTACTCCTTTTTAACTCAATGGGTCAAAGGCCCTACAATCTTATAAAAGCCCTCGACAAACTTCAATAATAATTAGCTAACCTAAAAAACTTCTAACCTCTAACACGGTAGTAGGTCTAGGCTACTTAATCACTATCTTTATTTTCTCTAGGTCTACAACTATACCATCTTAATCTACTATATGACTCAAAGAAAGCTACCTATTTAACTAGAAGTTGCACTTGCTAAACTTAGGCATAAAGCCTTTCCTCTCTCAACTTCCCTAATACAATCCTCAAGTGCTCTTCATGCTCTTCTCAATTCTTAGAGTAAATGAGGATGTTGTTAGTAAAAACAACGACAAACTTATCAAGGAACTCCCTGAATACTTGATTCATGAGGTCCATGAACATCGCTGGGTGCATTTGTTAAATCGAAAGGCATTACTAAACATACAAATTTTTACTTGGGTTTTAAAAGTTGTCTTCTCTACACCTTCAACCCTGACCTTCAACTAATAATACCCTAAGCATAAGTCTATTTTAGAAAAGATTTGTATACCTTGCAACTAATTGAAGAGCCATCAATCCTTGGAAAGGGTACTTAATTTTTTTTCATGACCTAGTTTAACTCCCGAAGTTAATGTACATCACAAACTCCCCTGCTTCTTCTTTACAAAAAGTATTGGAGCTCCTTAAGGTGACAAGCTGCGCCTAATAAAGCCTTTATCCTAAGCTCTTGCAACTGCTTCTTTAGCTCTACTAACTCGGTTAGAAACCATTTAGTAAGCCAGTTTTGAAATAAGTTTTGTCCCTACAACTAGATCGATTCTGAATTTAACCTCCTTGTAAGGTAGAATATTCGGTAAGTCTTCAAGGAACACATTTGAATACTCTTGTATTACCGGTGTCAAATGAAACTTCAACTCATTCTTATTCGCTTCTGCCACTACGGTGCTATAATAAGCCTTTCTCACAACTCATATAAAATACATCGAGTTGACCTTTGAGCTTCTACTCTATAATTAAAAGATACTCCTCCTAGGGGTTGAAAGAACACTACTCAATTATAACAATTGAGTGTAGCATAGTGCTTTGCTAGCAATCCGTCCCCAGAATGACTTCAAAATTCGATAGCTCCAACACCAACAAGTTTGCCACTAAAATCCTTCCTTCAACCATTATCTTCACATCTTTACAAATTCGATTTAAAACCATTCCACTCCTTAGAGGGTATTAACAGCCAAACAAGTATCTGAGACAAAAACATGTAAACCACATATACGTATAAAAGACTCAGCTACATATGAATGGGAAGCACCGATATAAAAAAGTACATAAACACCTTGGCTTAAATAAGGAGCATACTTGCCATATATTTGTATGTCATAAGTGGTGTCTGGTACTAAAGTGCAAAGACGTTGGCTGGGGCTTTATGCCATAGGCATGCTTATTGAGATAAGTCACTTTGGAAAACTACCTAGGTATTACAACTGGTTTTTCCCTAGGCTGCTAGCCCTTGTATCCCTATAATCTACCATGTCTAATCTTCCCATATAGAAAGCATGCTCCTGCAACCCCTTTACAAGTTAAAACCTCATGAGGCCCGAAATATCATATACACTTTACAGCTGGTGCAGTCACTCTAATCTAAATTGGTATTGGCAATGCTACAAGTTTGGGCTATACCACCATTATCCTGTCTCCACCCTCTTTAATAACTACCCTTAGGACTGGCCTCTTTACTCTATTTAGCTTAGACATCATATAACCTAGCATAGCTCTTTCCCCTAAGGCCACCTTTGCCCTGCAAGCTATTTTTTTTGCTTCCTATTCATAAGTTACTCTAAACACTTGATCTTATTAATTGCTGCTGCATAAGCCATGAGCTGAAAGGTTGCAACCTTCACTTTTAACTTAGGCTTCAACTTGTGAATGAATCTATTAATCCTTAATTGCTTGTCTCTCCTAAAAGATTTGGGGTATAAAATGGGCCGATTGATCCAACTGTTCTTCATAAGGCTGCTGCAATCTTACCTCCCTAACCGAAGTATCTGGTATGCAACTGCATTTGCTCTCTCAGACTAGAGGGAATGAAGTGGCTAAAAAACCTGTCCTTAAACCTCTCTTAAGTTTAGGCCCCCACCTAGGCTCTGCACGTGGGGCATCATCCTATTATTTCAATGCATCTCCTCTTAGCATGAAAGATGCGTAGTCCAGTTTCTTATCATTCAGAACCTTAGCCATGGCAAAAGCTTTCTCTATCTACCTGATCCACTCCTCAACAGTAATGATGTCATTAGGCTTAGGGATAAACTACTTAGCCACTTTCAAGAAACAATCCATCCTTAACTATCGGACCGCTTACTTCTCTTAACACCAAGCATTAGCATTAGCCTAAATCATCTACATACCTTGTTTAACCTACTCTTGCTGCAAACCATAGTACCTACTAAATTATTCATGGCATTCAGCAACTACGCCACATCGACCTCCATAAGCATGTACCCTTGCTGCCTTTGTGCACTAGGTAATCCATAAACCCCTCCCTCGAGCTTTCTAACCTCCTTATACATTCTGATTACCCTAAGTGTCTTGCACTTCAGTTGGGTAGTTCTGAGTTGAGAAGAACTTGAACTCGAACTCGCTCTCTTAGGTGGCATCCTAAAGATAGAAATACAAATAACCAACTATATGAAAGTTAGGAGATAGGTAGATAGAAGAATCAATAAATAACAAGGCAATAGAAACATTGGGAGGAAATAAGACAACTCGAAGTCAATACTTAAACACTTGACAGATCATGCTATACATTCAAGCTTAACCCTTTATCTACCCCCCTCTCATACCTCACTACCTAGAATCCATCATTCTTACTCCCCAAATAGATCTTCACCTAAGCTCTTGTCTCGCCCCAAGTAGTAGAATCGTAACAGTCTCGCTGTGTAAACCATTCTAAGATAGAAGTTGGCCTTATAACCGCTATCTTAGACCTGATCTACATAAGGCATTTACGACTAACCCGCTTTAAAGTAAACAGTTTGTAATTTAAATAAGTTATTTACCTAAAAAGTGAGAAACTATATATATACACTAGAATTCAGTTATTACAATTAACGTTTACAACGCTTCACCGTAATCTATTTCCTAGTAATACATTATTTAGAAATGAAAAATTCTAAGATAAGAGCTTACACCTTAAAAATATATATATGTTCTTCAAATGTTTTTCCTCACTTCCTAGAATCTAGTAGTTGCTAGCTTCAGAGCAATTGTAAGTCGCTTCTTAGCTAGCACCTGCAACGACGTCTATAGAAATGTGAGCAACTACAGCTCACTAAGTTAGGATGGGGGACTTAAAACTATACCACAAACACAAACAAGGTTATTAACCAACTTATTAGGTGTAATGCATGTTCAAGCAAATGCCCCCTCACAACATTGTTTAGGCCATCATTAGATTAGAGAAATTGCACCCACTTTAATCTGAGTTGAGGAGTTGCCATTAATGCAACAGCTTATAACTAAACCTAAGCTTGTGCAATGGAGATACACTCCTCCCTGCGACTATCTTTTGACTATTGACTTCACCTTTGTCGTGACTTCCTCACCTGTTATTTAGTTCAACTAAGGATAAAGAAGGACCCATTATGCTATCCAGCACTATACCTTTCGAAGTGATATTGTCGAAGAATTCAGGTTTCCCTTAATGAGTTGCTATGCAGGTCCAATTATGATTACAAGTCGTATATTTGATTAGGTTCAGTTTGGGGTGATCAATCATTTCATACAAGTCATACAATATAAGCCAAGCAGCAAATAAAAAATCATATCATCAGCTTAGAACAAGCACAATTAAGTACAATTTCAAGCCTCCAAAATGCAATGCTATATTAATCCCAACTTACCTGGATTCTTCGCTCACTCACTCGAGGTCCAACTCTCTCAATCCATCGCCGATCATCCCTATAATACAAACGTAGTTTCAGTTTTTCATATAACTATTATAGGTTGGTTTTTATCTTATCACGCTTATTGTTATCCCTGGTTTAGAGTTTAATATGTCCAATTATCTAGTTTCTCAATTTTTTTACAGTTATTCTAAGTTTGAGGTAAGTTCGGGTTTGGGTTCAATTTCCACATCGGTTTCTAAATTAGGTTTTAGTTTGATTTCTAAGTACTGTTTTATACTCAAACCTTAAAAACTCATTTCAACGCATAATGCGAAATTAATCACATTACTTCTAGATATCCTAAATACCATAATTACCCTTAGTCAATATTTTATTCCATTCGGTACACTTAATCATTATTAATGTACTGAATTTATTCTTAATGTGAGAAATTTTTATATTTTTCATATAATTACATAAATTCAAGATTTCCATCAAATTTATCAATTTATTCTAATATCTTTTATTTATTATATTTCTAATAATTGCATATTATGTACTATTACTTATTATGTACATAATACACATCTAATATTTCTATCACTCTAATTACCATCTCCCAACATCAATTATCATTTCAAAATGTCTAAATTCATCATAAATCAGATTTTACACCTAATTATCCTACTTTACAAAATTAACTTAAAATTTATTATTTTTCCCTATTACTTATTTACAACATAATTAGCCTAATAATAACATCTAATACCCTAAATGCTACAAGTATCATAATTCATCAAATTTCATATCCTAAAACATATAATTATTCACTAAATCAGTAATTAACCATTTAATTAGTTAATTAACCTTAAACTACCCATTTTATGCCTTATTTTAAGGCCTAAAAATTATTATAAATTTTTGAAAATTCACTTTTGAAAAAGGGCTTTGCAGCACTATTCTATATCACCTAAGTAGTCTATATAAAAAATTTGGCTCAAAACTATACTCCTAAGGTCATTTATTTTCTAAATCAAAACATGCTCGGTTTTGCATGATTTCTTAAGGACCATATATCATGGGATATGTTTTCATCAAAATAATATTTTTCATAAAAACTACATACTAAAATATTTTAGAATAAAAAAATTCATAATTTTATAAGAATATTTACTATTTTTATAAAATTACACAAAATCGGGCTGGAAATTGAACTCATCGGTTTGAGTGGCTCTATCCACTGTCGGTGGCCATGGGTGTATCACCTACCTGGGCACTACCACCATCATGTGTTGGTGTTGCTGTTCACTCCTAGTTTCTCGTCAGGTCTGGGTTCTCCTTAGAAGCCCTAACTGTACAGATTTTGCTAAATTTTTGTAAAACCTTAATTTACTCTCAATTTCACCTCTCTCTAATTTTATAAACTTCCTGACATCCAAAATGAGCTTCTAAAAAATTTGGGGTATTTATAAAGGTCTTAGGGAATTATTGTGTATTAATTTTATTAGACAATTGCCTTATCTTCTTCCATTTTGCCTTTTGTGTTGTTCTAATTAATTGGCTAATTTTTTTCTTATTTTCCCCAATTGCTACGACTCAAATCTGGATCATTCCTTATTTTTTTGTTTTTTATTTATTTTTCCTTAATTAATTATGAAAATTTTTAATTATTTAGTATTATTTTAGCACAATTCCGCATATTTTAAGTAATTATGCATATTTCTACCTACATATAAATTCATATATAGAACAAATAAATATCTCTACATATTATTTAAGTCTTTCTATGATTTTTAGTATACATATGAATTATCTATAGTAATTCGTTAGTTGTCGAATGTATTTTACACATTTCGATAAATAACGAGTTATATATTTAAAATTTAAAAATTTTATATTCTTTTATTTTATTTCTTATTTTTTTAAATTCAAACTTACGAAATCATTTTTACTAATATTTCTAACTTTATTTGATAATTTAGGCTTGATAGGATTTTTTAACCGATCGCTCTAAATTTTATGAGTAAAACTTTGGGTAGCTGATTGTAGGGGCTTACAGCTCTAATATCCACCAAAGCTATAATGCCCTAAAACCTAGGATGCCATAACTCTGCCATATGTTGACCCTAGAGTAAAAATGCTAAGGCATACTAAGATCTGTGTATTTGTTATAAATAACAATTTTCAATAAATCTATCAACTCATAATCAACAACCTCAAATATGCTATTAGAATAGGACGTCAACCATTCAAACTCTATAACCAATTACAATAACATAATCGAAAACTGTTGTAACTCTACAACTTAAATCACAAAAGGACTCTAAATCATAGATTGGAGTCTCATATCTCTGACAATAGTGAAACCACTAAAGCTATCAATAGGAGTCACAGTTAACTCCATAACCACAAAGTCTCCTAAATAAGCAATTATAATGAAAATAAACACAATCTTCAAGTCTACCCCTACAGTTACTCTTTTGATGCCCCAATTCTATCATCATAAGAGTAATAGTCTCCCTCCTCATCATAGTACAGATAGTCATATCTAAAATCTATAGCATAAACCTCATAATCTACCTCATAACCTATCCCTACAACTAAATAACAATAATCCCTGTAGGGTGAGCCAATGCTTAATAAAGGATACCATATACATGTGCATGAAACACAAAACCAGTTGAGCACATACACACAAGTACCACTATTAATGCAGTAAGCAATAGTTTTTAATCTTTCCCTTTAAGTTTATAACCAACACAATCCTAGTATTCTAAGACTTAGGGTTACTCTTGACCCATAACACACAATATATAATAATATTACATAAGAATTGGTGTTGGGTCCTCCCTAACACCCGAGTGCCAAAAACATCCTAGATCTGCCTATTTCCTTTTAGTGTATGATGAGCTACCGAACATTGGTTCCTCTTACTCATACACAACTCTAAGGCTTCCAATCTCTCACTTGAAGAATTCTCTCTCATCAACCTACTGATGATGAGAAACTCTATGTAGAAGAAGGATAACTAAATTCCTTGATAGCTCCGATACCCTGCTCTATTTTTTTCCCTCTTGTGCCAAGTGATCCAACCTCCAGTTGCCGAGAGATTCATGTCGAATGACGAGACATTCTCCTTTGTACCGAGGACTTTTATATTACCTTTGACCAATACTTGCTGCATCCCTTTCTCATCTCAACAAACCCTGATGCCGCCACACCTTGGTTCCACTCTATTGTTGTGCCTAGAGAATCTTTGTATAGAACCAATGCTACACTACCAGCTATCCTTTTCATCTGACATTATACTACTTTCATTCATTTTTTCTTTTGTCCTTTTTTCCTTTTTTCGTATGTACTAGGTATCTTCATTTTGTTTTGCCTTTTTGGTAATTTCTTTATTTGTGATGTTTGCCCTAGAAACTTATTATAATAGTCCTTCTCTTTGTAGTCAAAATCATCTTACTTGACAAAAAAACCTTTAGTAATTTTTCTT
>JAMXBC010000197.1:0-35820 GCA_024138005.1 Lumnitzera racemosa
TAAAAATCTTTTTTTAATCATTTTGGGAAAAAAAATTATTTTAATAAACCCCAAATTTCGATTTGACACGATACTATATAAATTCGACTCGACTTGACACAATCCCGATTCACTCGATAAAAATTGACTTAGACTCGATACAAATTGACTTAGACTCGATTCAAATTCGACTCGACCCCGATTTGACTTTTTTTTTTTAAATTTCATTTTTTTTTTTTAATTTTTGTTTTTTATTTTGTTATCATTTTTTTATTTTTTTGTTTTTTAAATTTAAACCTAACTCAATTAAAAAAAAAATGAAAAAATGGTAAAAAATAAGGTGTATAAAACCATGCAAAAAAGTTACTTTGTGGCTCTAGACACTTAGCTACCAAGCTTCTTTGGGGGTCTTATACCTTTGGCGATTAAGCTATCCTTGGGGGGTTTGTCTAGGAAAGATAGGGAGGGACCCTATGGAGAGGGTGAGCCACGAGCATGCCCCTGTGATAAGTGAGTCTTTATTGCTTCTATTTTTAACCCTTTATTTGCTAATGGTAGCTCTTTTTCCTACAGTGCCATGGTCGGGTGCTACTTCAACTAAATAAATTTGGGGGTTTGAAAGAAAAGAGATAAAAGGTCTTCGAGAGGCTTTGGGCCCAACTGCTAAAGACGGGCAAGAGGGAGAGCCCAAAAAATTTTTTTTGGAAAAATTTTTCCCAAAAACTAACCGTCGCCTGAAACTGTTCCCCGTGTATAGGTAGCGGGACTTAAAGGGTGGCTAATGGTTTCAGAGCGAAAAGTGGGAGGCTTTTAAAATGCATAGCTAAAAGGGGCAACGACTTGAGAGCCCGACTGGAAAAATGAGAAAAGGATCAAGGCTCAGCTCTTTCAGAGATTGGATGAGGAGAAGGAACCCAAAGGGCCCCTAAATTGAAAAAGGAAAATGGAGCTATCAACAAAGGGTTTCCCCAAAATTTTAAGGCATCAAGCTACTTCGCTGGATTTGGGCCTTTTTAAAGGGTTTTGGGCCCTAGAAAAAAAAAATCCAAGATTTACAGGAAAGAGTTTCAAAATGGAGGAGACCACCCTCTAAGATAGGGGGGAGGAGGCCCTCGGTGCTACTTTTTGTAAAGAAGGCGGGGCCCCGCTAACTATCGGATGATCAACCAATGGTTGGAGGAGTTAGAAGACCTCTCTGTTAATTGCCCCATAAAACGAAGAGCCCGGTACCCCCCCACCATCCGAGCCTCGACCTGAGCTTCTTAGGTTTCTAGACCCTCCCCCTTTCCCAGGGAGAAGAAGGGGATGAAGTATGAGAAAAAGGAATTTCATAGGGGGTTTGGGCCCAAAGTTCCATTCCCCCTTCTGCTGCTGGAGCTGAACAAATTGCTACATCCCCCCTCCCTTAACAGCTCATAAGGGGGTTTCCCACTAGAAATGCTACACATAAAGATAAAGATCGGAGCAATCCTTCTACCAACCCTAAACAGCCCCTCGCCTCTACTCCAACATAAACCCAAACCCCTCCTCAAGAGGCACCGTCGGATCAATGCTCTAAATAAATCGAAGTTTTAAAAAATTTTTTAAATTTTGTCATAGTTAGCTGATCCTAGGCAAAAAAATTCTTCTTTTTTGTATTTCAAGTCAAATGCTGACCTTACCCTTTGGGAAATTTGACAATCAATAATGTTTTTTTTTTTTTTTAAACTTCCCTCCTTTTATACGCTTCCCTTTTTCTTCCTTTTGCCTTTGAATATTTTTGGCATAGGAGTTCTTTTACGCAAAGGGAATTTCCCTTATAAAGGGTTTTCCCTTTCCAACCTACCCAAAAGTTTTGGATTTTCCCTTTGTATAGGGGATTTTTCCCCCCTTTGTTGATGTCACGCCCCGAAGCGGCAGAGCCCGTAACACCTCGCTGTGTAAACCATTCAAAGATAAAATTTGGGCCCCCTTAAAACCCCGCAAACTTAGCCCTTGATCTACACAAGGCGTCCATTACTAACCCACTTTGAAATAAACAGTTTGTAATTTAAATAATTTATTTACCTAAGAAAGTGGGGAAAATTTATATTAAAAATCACTATAATTCAGTTATTACATTATTCAAAATGAAAAGTAATAACATATGTTTGATTCTTCAATGTTTTTTCCCCACTCCCCCGGATTCAGCAAATTTCTAACTTCAAAGTAATTTTTGCCGCTTCTTTCCAGCACCTGCACGACGTCTATAAGGATGTAAAAAACCACAGCTCAGTAAGTTAAGACGGGGGGACTTAAAACTATAAACCCTAACTAACAAGATTTTCAATCACTTATTAGGGGCAAAGCATGGCAAGCAAATGCCATCACAAAGAAAAGTTGTCCGGCCCCTCGTGAGAATTTGAAAAATTGCGGCCGCTCTAATCCAGGTTTAGGAGTTTTTCCGTTAATGCAAAAGCTCACGACTAAACCCGGGCTTGGTAAAAGGAGACCTTGCTCCCCCCGACAAACCCTTTTAACCACTGTCTTCACCCTCGCCGGGGAAACCCCCTCTCCTGTCACTTAGTTCGACTGAGGGTAAAGAAGGGACCATTTTTAACCCAAACCTGCGCTATCCCTTTCGAAGGAGTAGGTTTTGGGCCGGGGAGTCCTAAGTTTTCCCCTTAAACGGGTTTTCCATGCATGTCTGAATTTTGATTACTGGTTATATAATTTGATTAAGTCCCCGTTTAGGGGGATCAATCATTTCATGCAAATCATACAATTCAAAGAAAAAAACATACAATACATGCTAGAGCAACAAACAGAATCCAAACATCACCATAATCAAACACATGCGCAACATCCAACTATCTAACAAACACAACCAAACATAATCTCAAGCCTCCCCAAAAAACAGCATTGTATTAATCCCCCAAATTAAAATCGACTTCTCGTTTTCCCCACTCGAGGGCCAATTTGCTCAAGCCATCGCCGATCATCCCTATAACACAAAAAGTGGTTTCAGTTTTTCATATAACTATTATAAGTTTGTTTTATTTCCCATAAAGCTTATTGTTAAGTGTTGTTTAGGGTTTTTAAAAACCTAATTATCTAAGTCTTAATCTTTTATAATTATTCTAGGTTTTGGGGTTTTGATTCGGAATTTTCCCCATCGTTTCTAAATTATATTCTAATTTGATTTCAGGTACTGTTTTGTACCCGGGCCCTAGAAATTTGTTTTTAACCATAATGTGAAACTAACCACATTATTTCCAGATACCCTTAAAAAAAGATCACTACCCTTTGTTAGCAATTTTTTTTCCCTCCGGTATACTTAAAATTTTGTATTTGTGTCCGAATTACTCATGTTGTTTAGGAAAATTTTTTCATTTTTTTTATATAATTACCTAAAATTTTAATTTTTTTTTAGATTTGTTATGTTCTAATTTTCATTATTTTATTATCTAATTAAACCCCTTTTTTCCATATTTAAATTTAAAAATTTTAAATTTACATATTCCTAATTTTCAAAATTTACCACATAACACCTTCATTTTCTTACACTTAACACTCCATAGACTAGGATTAGGTTTCCACATCATAGATTAACATCCCTAAACACTAATTACAAACAGAAAATTAATATCCTAATCACCTAATTAACTCCAAATTACCCATTTTTTCCACCCTTTTTTTAGGGCAAAAAATTTAAATTTAAAAAATTTTTAAAAAAAAAATTTTTTTTTTAAAAAAAAATGGCTTTAAAGCACTATTCTATATCATATAGCATCCTAAAAAAAAAATTTGGAGCTCCAAACTAACTCCTAAGGTAATTTATTTCAAAAAAAACCAAAAATATGCTGGGGTTTTTCAGATTCTTAAAGACCCTATATTACGGGACATTTTTTCCCATCAAAATAATATTTTTCCTAAAAACTACTACAAAAATATCTCAAAAACAAAATTCAAAATTTTTCTAATAATATTTACTATTTTTAAAAAATTAAACACAAGAATCGGGCTGGAAATGGGACTTACCGTCTGGGGGGCTCCGGCCACCCCCGGGCCGTCTTGGCCTTGTCGGCCGGCCTGGCGCTGTTTACCAACCGTGGGGGGGTGGTGGCCGTCCACTTCCATTTTGCTCGTCTGGTGTGAGTTCCTTTAAAGCCCTAACTGCACGTTTTTCTTTTTTTTTTTCCCTAACTCGGATTTTTCTCTCAATTTTTTGCCTCCCTTAATTGTTTCTGATTTCCTAACGTCCAAATGAGTTCCTGGATTTTTCTTGCTATTTATAGGCATTTTTTGAAATTTAAATTATGTTTTAAAATTTTGACAAACTTTGCCCTTTTTCCCTTTAAATTTTTGGCTTTAGGTTGTAAAAAATTTTTTATTGGTTTATTTTTTCTTTTGCAGTTTTGGGGACTTGCCACGACCTAAATTTTGATTAATCTTATCCTCTTCAAATTTTTTTCTGTTTTTTTCCCTAATTATTTTAAAATTTTTTCTTTAACTATTTACCTAGTTTTTGGCCAATTTAGGTAATTTGGGCTTTATTTTTATCTACACGTAAATATATGAAAGGGTATATTGTGAACTTTCCCAAATTTAAAATTATTTTGGTCATTCAAAAAACTTTTAGTATACATTTTAATCTATCTCTACTAATTTACTATTTTTAAGATTACATTTTTTCGTATTTCAGAAATTTAGTACTTATTATACTTAAAATTTGAAAATTTTAAGTCTCCTATTTTATTACTTATTTTTTTTAAATTCAAGTTTACGGGGTCAGTTTTACTAATATTTCTCTTTTTTAAATTTTTATAATTTGGGGTTTGATTGGTTTCCCTTTAAACCGATCGCCCAAAAACCTTAAGTCTAAGTTTAATCCTACGGTCAATTGGGTTAGTTTTTTAGGCTTACATGAGGTTACTCGATTTGGGGCAAGTTATGTTTTTCCGACCTGCCTAGAAAAATAGGAGTTCCTCCCCTAAAGGGGTGTTTCCCCTTACCGAGGATACCTGAAGGGGTTTAAAGTTGGTGGTGTTTCTTACTTGCCAAAAGATGGAAGTTTTCCCCACGCAAGGGGTGTTTCCCTTTACTAAGGTTTTCCTAAGGGGGCCCGGTTGGTGGGGTTTTAACTTGCTCATAAAAAGGTTTTTTTTACCCTTTCAAGGGGTAGGGTGGCAAAAAGAAAAAAAAGAAAGAGGAAGTAGACAAGGAAATTTTGAAATAAAATTTTTCCGTTTCATTATTCTTTAAAGATATACATAAGAATTGCAAAAATTTAAAAAAAAGCCAAGATTATTGGCGTTTTATGTCTATGGATGAGATTGCCATCTAAATCTTTTTTCCCGTCGGAAAACTCCATTGCCCAACATTTCCCTGACTCTAACCGGCTCTTCCCAAAATTTAAAGGGGCAACAAGCCCTACCCTTCACACGAACCCTGAATTCTCTTTAGGTCTCTGAAATTTTCCCCGATGGGATCGACATTAGCTTGTAATAGTAACCATTAAGGGTGGAGTCGAAACTTCGACTCCAGATGGGTTTGGAAGTTTAAGTTCAAAGGGGAAGATTGTTTCTAATCTAAAAACTATGCAAAAGAAGATCTCGCCTATAAAGTGTGATGGGGAGTCCTAAAAACCCCCCAAAAGGGTATTGGGCAATTTGTCGGCCTAGGGGCCCTGGATCGGTCTACATGCTTCTTCAGGCTATCCAAGATAATTCGACTAGTTGCCTCGACCTGGGCCAAATTTGATTGGGAGTAGGCAACCGAGGTAAAGTGTTTGGGGGAAAAGTGGTGCTTGGCGTAGAATTCCCCTTTAACTTTGGGGGTTTCAAACGTCTGTTGTTGTCCACAATGAGAGCGGAAGGAACCTCGAATTGAGAGAGATTGTTGTTTCTGATGAAAGATTCAAAAAACTTCTTTTAAATGATTTTTGCCCCCGGGCTTCAAACTTCCACCCGCTTCGTGAAGCAGTTGATGAAAACCCAATTATGAACTGTCATCCCCCCGAAGCTTTCGAGAAGGCATCGAGGATGTCATTCCCCCCTTAATGTGTTTGGGCCCAAAAGGGTTGGTGGGGGGTTGGGGAGGTTTGGTGCTAGATGCATGATTTAAGTGGTACTGTTTTGGGCACAAACGAGCTTTTTTAGGTACAGTTTTTTCACGGTCCTGCTTCATGGTAGGCTAATGAACCCGAACCGTACATTTAAATTTAAAAAAGGGTGTCACCCCCCGAAGCGGTAAGTCATAACCCCCCCCGCGGTGAAAACCCCTTCTAAGATAGAATTTTGGCCTTTAAAACCGCTATTTTAGCCCTGATCTACACAAGGGTTTCCACGACTAACTTACTTTAAAGTAAACATTTTGGGAAATTTTTAAATAAATCATTTACTTAAGAAGGTGAGAAAAATTTATATATTTTCACTATAATTCATTTAAATTACTTTTTTCCAAAAATAGAACTAATAAAATGTTTTAAATTTTCTTCAATGTTTTTCCTCCACCCCCCGGATCCAGCAGTTTTGGGCTTCAAATATTTTATTTGCCGTTTCTTAGCCAACACCTGCACGACGTCTAAAAGGATGTGAGCAACCACAGCTCATAAGTTAGGTTTGAGGACTTAAAACTATCCCAAAAACACAACGGGGGTTTTATCAATTTTATTTGGTCCAATGCAGGGTGCAAGAAAATGCCACCCGAAACGACGTTGCCCCCGGCCTGTCGTGAGATTAGAGAAATTCCCCCCAGCTCTAATCCGGTTGAGGAGTTGCCTTTAATGAAAACAGCTCATGACCAAACCCAGGCTTGTGCAATGGAGCCCCTAAACTCCTCCTGCGACTCCCTTCAAACCATTTGACTTAAACCCCTCGCTGCGACCTGCTCTCCTGTCACTTGGGTTCGCTAAGGATAAAAGAGACCGATCGCAATCTTCCGCTACCCTTTCGAAGGGGCCCGGTTTTTGGCTGGAGAGTCAAAGTTCCCCTAAGGGGTTTGCCATCCATGTCCGATTATGTTTTACTGGCCCATATTTTTTGGTTAAGTCCAGTTTGGGGTGATAAAACATTTCATACAAATCATACAACACATGCCAAAGCAAAAAAACAGAATCATAGCAAAAAACCCATAATCAAACACATGCACACATTCAATTATAGCAACCCACAAACAAGCATAATTTTAAAGGGCCTCCAAAATACAACATCTTATTAATCCCAACTTACCTCGACCCCCTCACTCACTTTACTCAATGTCCGTTTTGCTCGGGCCATCGCCGATCATCCCTTTTAACACAAACAGGGTTTCGGTTTTTCATATAACTTTTATAGGTTCTTTTTTATCCTATAACGCTTATTGTTATGTTTTATTTAGGGTTTAATATACCAAATTTATCTAGGTCTTAAGTCTTTTACAATTATTCTAGGTTTAGGGTTAGGTTCGGGTTCGGTTTCGGTTTCGGGCAACAATTTTTTTTAAATTGGGTTTTCTAGTTCGATTTCAAAACCCTAAATATTTTTAAATCCTAATGTGAAATTAACCCACATTAACTCGAGTATTCAAATATCCTATTGGGTTTTAAATTTAATATTCTAAGCTATTCGGTAAAACTTTGGGGTCCAAATTTAAAGGATATCGGATTTATCCCCGATGTGAGAAAATCTTACTTTTTTATATAATTCCCCAAAAAATAAATCTTAACTCAGATTTAATATTTTTTCTGATTTTTACTCTAATTTATCTAAATAACCCTAAATTTTTAGATTTTTAAATTTTTAAAATTTTACATATTAAAATAATTTCTTACATTTTAAAAAACCTAATTTCATAAATTAACCCAAATTTTAAAAATCCAAAGGCTGGTTAGGTTTCCCCCATCATAGATTAGCATCCCTTAAAAATCTAATTACTATCAAATCAGTAAAAATTTGTATCTTAATCACCTAATTAAAACCCCAAAATTTCCCAATTTTTTCCATCATTTTAAAGCTAAAAATTTTTAAATTAAAAATTTCAAAAATTAATTTTTTAAAAAAATTGGGGTTCATAACATTTTTCTATATCACATGAGCATCCCCAAAGAAAAAAATTGAAACTCCAACTACAATTTCCCAAGCCTATTTCTTTCTCGTTCTAATCATGCCGGGTTTTTATCAAAATTTTTTAAGGAAACCCCATATTTTTAGACGTGAAATTTAAAATAAATCACTATTTTTTTTCCCAACTCTACATACAAAAATCCTCAGAATAACAAATTTCCCTAAATTTTTTGGACAAAATAACCCAATTTTAAAAAGAAATTATTCAAAATCGAGGCAAAGGAAGGAAATCACCGGTCGGGGTTGTCTCCGACCGCCGTGGCCTTATCGGTTCCCCCTTGGGGGGGTGCAACCACCGTATGGTTTGGGGGTGGCCGTCCCCCTCCCCCGTTTTCTTTCTGGTGTGGGTTCCCCTTTTAAGGGGCCCCAATTTTCACAGTTTCTTTTCTTTTCTTTTTTTTTAGATTTTCTCCAAATTTTCGAGTCTCTCTATTTTTCTCTTTATTTTAAAAACCCTCTAAAAAGAGTTCTGGTAATTTTTTTTTCCCCCATTTATAGACGTTTTTTTTAATTATTAAAGCATTAATTAGACGTGACTTTGTCCAAAATTTCCCTTTATTTTTTTGGGTTTTTTTTATTGTCTAATTTTAATTGGTTTTAAATTTTTTTTTGAAAAATCTTGACCCGCCACGACCTGATTTGGGTCATTCTATCCCCTTCTAATTTTTTCCATAATTAATTTATAATTTTTTTTAATTATTTTTCTTAGTTTTGGCCAGTTTTTGATAATTTTTTGCGTATTTTTATCTAAAACGTAAATACATGTGGGGTACATGTGAAAAATTTCCCAATTATTATTTTGGTTTTTCTAAAATTTTTAAAATACATATAATCTATCTCTAGTAAAATTTTTTAGTTTTTTAAATTACATTTTCGCCTTTTCGATAATTAGTACTTATTATGCTTAAAATTTTAAAATTTTTTAGTCTCCTATTTTTTTACTTATTTTTTTTAAATTCAAAATTTTTCGGGATTTATTTTTTCTAATATTTCTCTCAAAAGTTTATAATTTGAGTTTAATCGAATCATTTTTCCAATCGCCCTTTAAAACTTGTGTTTTTAAGTTCAATCCTAAAGGTCACTTGACTTAACTTTTGGCTTACAATACAAATAAATATTCCCAAATATTATTTAGGTTATTTTATAATTTTTAGTATATATAAAAATTTACTCAAGCGTTTCGTTAATTATCGAAATCCCTTTTCCCGCATTTTCGATAAATAACGAGTTATATACTTTAAAATTTGGTTTTTTTTATATTATATTATTTTATTGCTTATCTTTTTAAAATTTTTAAACTTACGGGATCAGAATCCTACTTTTTCAGCTTTCCCTTTAAAATTTTAGGCTCGATCGATTTCTTTAAAACTGATCGAAACCCTTCGAATGGTTATTTGGGGGGGCTTACAAAGGGCTTGCGTTTGAAATGATTATTGCCCCACTCTGGCGTGCAGGCATCCATGACGCGAAAACCCTTTGTTTTAAATCAAAGGCTTTAAAAAGCGGGGGAAAGGGCCCCTAACTCCCTTGCAACATAAGATGCCATAAACCAAAATGATAGTTAGTGGCATAATTTTGGGCCCTTTTTTTTGCCTCCCTTTTTGTTGTTTAGGGGGTATCTTACTCTAAATAAAAATTTATGATTCATCAAAACTTAGCTTTATTGCTGCTATGGTCAATTCCAAAAACTTAAACCCAAAGCTGGGAGTTATGCTCTTCTTTAGTAAGTTTTAAAAATGAAGTTTTTCCCTTACCCTTTGGCCTAAAGCTTTTGTATCCTAGTAGAGGTAAGCTTGGATAGCCAATCTGCAGTTAAATTCTTAGTAAAGGAGATCTTCGTGATATTTTATGAGGGGAATTCAACTAGTAGGCTCTTCAACTTCTCAAGGTACCTAACCATAGTGTAGTCCCTGACCTCGTATTCGCCTCGGACTTGCTAAACAACAAGCAGGGATCCAAGAAGATCAATAAATTTTTGGCTTTGACCCCTCCTTGGCCAACTTAAATCACCTTGCATTCGATTTGTTATTGCTATAATCAAACCCAAACTTAGGGGCATAGCAAACTGTGATTTTTATGTGGGCTAGTTAATCAAGACATGCACCTCCACCCCCCGAAGTGGATGATCCATTGACGTAGAGAGTCCACACAAAAATTTGTCATCGCCTAGTGGTGCTTCCTTTTCCTCCTATATTTTAAAAACCACAAAGTGGGTTTAGTTTTATCCCCTTATAAGCCGTTCGTAGTTGATATTAGATTTCGTACCGCAAATTTCCCCATCATGTACTTCATAAACATCCATACATATTAGGTTTTCTATAACATAGTGCACAGCAGTTAATTTTATAGTATGATTTTTCTGGTGTGCCGGGAAAGGGGGGGGATTTAAACCCCATTGTCCCTGTGATAACGACAGCTAAGGAGAACTTTTTTGTTAAAAAGTGTACCTGATTTCCCCCGACCCGGGGGAGTAGTGGCTAACAAAGTATATTGGGCCGGGTTTTCTCTTCCCTCTACTCTGACCAGTACAGAAGAGAGAACTGGTTGCTTTGGCTAATTTCAAAAATAGGTCCTCTCTGTGAAAAAAGTTTTGGGGGGGACCGATAGATTTGGGGAGGAAGTCTTTAAGCTACTGAAAAGCAACAGCACACTCTGAGGTTCTTTTAAAACCTTTTAGATTTTTCAAGATTTTAAAGAACTTTGTGCATCTATTTGCAATCTTTACAATGAAAACCCGCTTAATGCAACTTCCATGCTGGTGAGCTTTTATACCGCAAACTTAGGTTGGGGGGCTTCATTCCTTAATGGCATAATTTTCCCTTTGGGTTTAGCCTCGATGCCCCTTTTTGTGACCCCAAAAAGCAAGAAAATTTTTCAAATTCGACATTGAAGACACCTTTTAAGGGTTTTAGTTTCATATCGTACGTGCGCATTTTGGTCAAAAACTTCCTTTAAAGGGCCTTGACATAATTGCCTACCTTCTGGGTCTTTAAAGAAACATGTTGTTAAATTAAAAACCTCCCTATTACACCTGACCTAAGGCTTAAACAGTTTTGTTACCCCCCGTTGGTATGTGGCCCTACCGTTTTTCAACAAACGCATAACGGTTTTAGCAAAACAAACTCGTAATCAGTAATGATAGAGGTATTAATTTCATCCTTTGGGTCCCCTTTTGATCTAATTATAAATCTGATAAGGGGATCCCCTAAAACTTGCAAGATATGTCTCGAAGTAAATTGAAAAATTTTAAACGATTCTTAGGAAAGGGAAACAAACTTTAGGGGAAAGGGTTTATTGAAGTCAGTGTAATCGACCATTTCAAATACTTCCCATTTTTTCTTCTTAAATTTTCACTACATTTTCTAGCTAAGGCACTTACTTTTCCCCCTTTACAAAGCCGGGCCCTTTAAATAACTTCTGTACCTCTTTTAGATGGGGGGGTATGCCTTTTTTGATCAAAATGCCCATTTTTTTACTGTGGGTATAGTGTCGATTTTAGGTTTTTAGGTTGCCAGGGCAAATGAGATTCAAACATGTTTGACAATGACCAAGCAAACCTATTCGAAATCGCCCCCTAATAAGGCAATGATCCGCCCTTCACCTCGGGTGAGGTTTAAATCCTTACTTTCATGGACTGCTCAAGAGAGGGTCCAATCGACGTCTTTTGTTTTCTTTCCCCGGGGGGCCTCTTTCACCGCCCTCTCCTAAGGCTAGTCTCAACATAAAGACAAAACCCTCTCTCCTAACAACCCTAACATATAGCTCGCAAAAAGCTTTTTAATTTCACCGCATACTCCTATCTTGGTTAAGGTCGAGGATTTAGCCTTCAAATAAAGGAAAAGGAAAGTGATCACCCTGAATGCATTTAGGCTGAGTCTTCCTAAGAGTACGTTGTAGAGGGAAGGGCAGTCAATTACAACAAATTCTACAAGTCGTCACGCCATGTGGTCGCCATCGCCAAGTTTCAGTCTAATGTGATGATACCCTTAGCTTGGACCGTTCTTTTGTTGTAGCGTTTAAAGATTATATGAACAATTTCTTTTTCGCTGGACTTTTTCCCACCCTTTCATAAGTACAGAGGAAAAGCATATCGATGAAACTGCTAGTGCCCCACCAAAAACCCTTTAGGATCTCAAAATTTGAGATTCTCACCCTTATTACTAGGGCATCTTGATGGGGTGTATTAACCCCTTCAAGGCCCTTCATCAAAGAAAGAAATGGTTTTTTTCTAACTTCTATCTCTTCTCTCTCATGGCCAATACCTCTGATGAGGTGTTAACTGAGCTGCATGCTGGGCCCAGCCCCGGGGAGTGAACCCCCCCCCCCCCCCATAATTACGTTGATGAGGCCATTGGGGGTACGGTCGTTGAAAAGGGGCATTGTTTACTCGAAGTGAACATTCTCAATATATTTACCTTTAAGGTGATATGTTACAAAATCATCATTAGAACGATCATCATTCCTCAAATGGGCCACAACTCTATGAGAAGCCCCGTTTAATGGTGTATTTGATTATGTTCTTCAGTTAAAAAGTAATTGTCTATGGTGTGGTTACGATAAACAGGGAACTGGCAATACTTTTTCAAGTTCCGACGATTGGGGTTCCCCTTCATTTTCGAGGCCTTTGCAGTAGGTTCTTATGCTTCACCTCAGAAACCTAAGCCATTGGGTATATTTAAGAGCGTATGTAGTTTGTAAATAGAAGGGAGAATAGGTGCACTTCACTCAGCTCGATACACTTTCTTCCTTGAGCTCTCCACCTCTAACCTGCCTAGCAACCTACTGGCCGAAGGATCCTTCATGAACAATTTTTTTTATCCTACTTTCTATCCACTTCTCTCGATTGGCATTACGCTTAGCACAAATGTTGTCTTCCTAGTCGAGTGTACTATTTGAGCTTTAATTCCAGAAGTTAACCAAGGTGTTCAACTTTCCTCATTTTTGCAAGAAATTGGAAGAAGTCTCACAAAAGATCGATCTAGCTAAGCTACGTGCATGGATAGTAACTCTCCTAGTCCAACTGAAAGATCTCGACCACGACATGTTTGGAACTGAGGCCACATAGTTCGCATAGGGACTCGCCTTCACCCTACCTTACAAGATACAAGGACGATGTGTCCTTGGATGGAGCTTGCAAGCCCTGAAGTGAAGAGTAATCTTTACGCCAACTCATTGAAGGAGCTGATAGAATTGTTGAGGAGATGGTTTGAACCACATCGAGCTACTTTCCTCAGGGTGCTTGGGAAGCTTGCACATTATAGCTCCCCATGACCAAAAGGTTCACGAAGGTATTAGAGTGGAGCGGTGATCATCAAGGTCACTTGTATCATCATACTTGGTCTAAAGGCGAAAGTTTTGCTATTGGGAAGAGCACTTCATCTTGGATACCCCTGATGAAGTAGGCTCTTATTGCTGGCAACTAGCTTGATGTCGCTAGCCAACGATTTGTTCCCTACTGCTTGAAGAGCCTCCTCACACATTACACACGCTTATAAGGTCGACCGTCATTTGCTGGATGAGCTTAGCGTACCGCTGAATGAGCTGGTACTTCCTTACGAAATCGGTTACTTTACTCATTGCTAGCTAAGGCTCGATTACAGTTAAGCCATAGACCTTGCTACTGTCACTAGTTATTCTACCAGATCGGATTCGAATCTTAGTGGGGATGGTTTTGTGTGATGTGCCTTTTACAGCTTATTCAAAGCAAGCGTAGAATTATCCCTGTTTATAAGTAGTAACTCCTTAGCTAGTCTGCCATGCGCTCTAGGCACTCCTCCATATCACCCTTGGAAGGGGCTAATTGTTGCGGGTTGGTTATTCACTAACCTGCGGTTCTCTTACCTCATTGTAGTGGGACAACGATGTTTAGAGAATTATGTTGACGAATATGTTTAATATGTTTTGTGTTTTTTCCTGTAGGAATACAGCCTTCCATAGACGTTACCAAATGTCATCTCTAATTTTTTTAAAATTTTGTCGGTAGTGATTGGGCTTTGAACATAGTAGGCCTGCAAAATAGAATACTGTAGGGATGAGGATGTTATTCCGTGTGCATTCCGATACTTAGTCAGCAATAACTCTATGTAAAGTAGAGTTACTTTTAGAGTAATAGGCCAAGCTTGGATGCATAAGGTATAAAGAGAGCTATCGTGATGTAGTAGGCAAGTTTTATAGTGGGAGTGATGATGTCAATTAGAATATAGTTATTAAGAGAGATCCTCTCTTCTCGCAGTACAGTAGGAGTGGGGTCGTTTGTCGACGTATCCATAAACATCGAATGAGTGTTAACCTTAGTCCTTATCATCATTTTAAGACTCTAGTCGATGAAGGTGTTGTAAAGCCCTATTGAGTCAGGCATAAGGCTATTAACCCTGAGTGGTGAGCCTAAAAAGAAGAGGCACGACAATCTGAATTGCTTGAGGGATCCATGTCCCAATGAGCCTATCAATTCAAAGTAAATCTATCTTTAAAACTCCAAAAAAAAAACCCATACAAAAATCTCAAATTAGAATATTAAATTTTATTATAGATTTATATTATGTTAATTAATTTTTTTTTAAATTTTTTTTCAATTACAAAAATTTGTACACATACAGCATATACTAAACGTGATCTAATAAAGTTGTACTATCACGTACTTTCTTCTATTTTACTGTTCGTGATTCTCCTTAACCTACCTAATTCAAGGTACCAAACTTTACCACATCTATGAGACTTTGCAAAAGAACATAATATTTTAAAAGTAATCATACTATGCCAAATTTTTATTAATTTTGATTAAACCCTTCAAAGTATTATTTTAATAATTCTTTTTCCAATATATCAAGAAAAGGTAAAGGTCAAATTATTAAAGCAAAATTTATTACTTTTCACTGTTTATTTATATTACCTCAACTTACCCCATTCAATTTTCGTTTTTGTGAATGAATGACATAGACACATTGCACCACTATGTATTGATACGTGGGCCATCTCTATAGATGGTACTTGCTGAGGTAACAGCCATTTAGGAATGACACAATCTCTTTACACATGGTACTTGCAAATGTGTCACATATGATATGATAGCAGTGGTTGAATTGACATATGACACCTTATTTAGGAAAAAATATTATTCCTTTGAAAAACAAATCCAATCTTTATATAATTGCTAACATAGACCATTATATGCTTATAACACCATTTTTCTTTATATATTGAACAACTTAAAAATAATATAAAGTCTTCTCATTCTATAGCATTTTAGTGGGACATGCAACACAAATAAGATAAGAGATTTACAACAAGTTACAGCTTTCGTAATAAGAAGACTCAACTTTGACTTAATTTTTTCTTACTTGATTTAACTTCAATTTAGAAAAAAAAATACTCAATACATAATCTTACTCTATATTAAGTGTTAAATCATATAAAAATTTATAGAAAAAAGATACTCAAACATTCTTAAAATTCATATTATGTAGGCCAATGTAAGTATATTTTACAGTTGTGAACACCCTTTAACATGAATTTTAATGATATTAAGAAATTTTTTTTATAAAATTTTCTATGCTTTTAAAAATTATCATGGAGTAAATTACTATTGAGCATTTTTTTTTAAAATTGAAAAGTTGAATCATAATGAAAAAAATTAAGTTAATAATTAAGTCTTTCTTTAAGAAAAATTGCAAGTTGTAGTTAAAATTCCTACCTCTTCTTTTTTGCATGTCCCACATAAAATAGTAGAGAAGAGAAAAGTTGTATTTGTTATAGATTAGGTCAGTATGTTAAATGACAAAATGTTAATAACTTGAGTCAACAAAATTAGATTTAGTTTGAGTGGCAAAATAATGGCTTTTTTTTGGATAGATATGGGTGTTTTTTTTTTTTTTTTTTTTTTTTTTTCACTTCTATGCATAAAAGATTCCATTTTGTTAGGTTTATGGTTTGTGCTAATCAAAAAATCGTGAAAGAGTAGTATAGTTCGATTAATACTGATAAAGGACCATACATCCTATATGAATAAAAAGGAAAAATAGGAAAAGGAAAAGATGATTGTTTGGTGTATTCTATCTATCAAAAAAGCTAAATTGCAAATTTATCGTTTAAAATTATGATTATAATTTAATGGTATAAATATTACTATTATTTTTTATTTTTAGTAAATTGGTCCAATCCTCCATTGTATATATTTATTTAATATGCATTATTATTAAACTATTGAAAATAAAATCATTCAATATTTAAATTTAATAGCTATTAAATAAAAAAAAAGATAAAAAGTTAGATTGAATATCATAATAAAATGTGAACATAAGGTTAGACAATCCGAACTCCGATGACCAATTATATAAATAATAGTGAAAAAAGGAGAGAAAAATCCCTATCCCAGGGCGAGCCGGGGCAAATCGCGAAATGTTGATCTTTGCAGATCAAACAAACGGGACATGTCATTGAGATGGATTCGTGATATGACCCGGGTCATATTGCTGCCACAGCTAGACTTCCATCTTACCCAGTCAAACCCGGGCCCCTCTCATAATTGAATGTGACCTTCGTTTTTCCTTAAGGGAACGGGGTGCTCCTTGCACTATTCATCAAGCATACGCAAAAGAAAATATAAGCACCAAAAGGGGCTCCAAAATGAAGTCATATCATAGCTTTGACCGGCTATAACCGGTCTTCCAATTGTGTACTCGCTTTAAATAAAAAATCTTTTATATTTTTTATAAGTTTTTTGTAATTTGTCTAAATTAGCGTATATAAATAAAAAAAATATAAAAAATTTTACTAAAACTATTAATAAGTATCTCAAACAATTATAAAAGAAATCTAAGGGGCCTTTAAAACAGAAATATAAATTAAAAAGTAACATACTTCTTTAAACAAAATAAAAAAACGTAATAGTGAGAAATTGCTGATAGATTCTGTTCCAATTCAAAGATGGCAACAAACCACGGAGAAAGGACAAGTAACCGCAATATATGCCATATCTATGGCCTCCATAACCAGACCCCAAACGTGTCTGGAGGAGGGGGCCATAGCAAATGTCGTCAAATATTGCCGGCTTACTTGTCCTTTCTCCGTGTTTTGGTTTGCCATCTTTGAATTGAACAGAAGCATATCAGCAATTCTCACATCACGTTTATTTTATTTTTTTCAAGAAGTATTTTTATCTCTTACTTATATTTCTGTTTTATAAAGGCCCCCTTTAGATATCTTTAGTAATAATTGTTGAGATACTATTAACGTTTTAAGTAAAATTTTTATATTTTTATTTATAATGAATCGCAAATATATACAAATTACAAAAACTTAATAAAAAATAAAAAAGATTTTTTATTAACAAGCGAGTACACATTGTAGACACGGTTTATAGCCGTCAAGCTATGATATGACTCATATTGGAGACTTTTTTGTGCCTTATATTTTCTTATTGCGAATGCCTTGATGACTAGTGCAAGGAGCACCCCGTCCCTTAAAGAACGAAAGTCACATCAAATATGAGAGTGGCCCTGGTTTGACTGGTAAGATGGAAGTCTCGACCTGGTTGGCAGCAATATGACCCGTTCATAACCGAATCCCACTCTCAATGACTCAAGTAGCGCCGTTTGTAATTGCATAAGATCAACATTCGCGATTTGCCCACGCATCGCCCTGGATTAGGGATTTTTCTCTCCTTTTATTTCACTAATTATTATATAATTTTGGTCATCGAGTTCAGATTTGTCTAACTTATTATCACATTTTATCTGAAATACATCTAAACTTTATCTTATTTTTTATTTAATTCTATTAAAATTAAATATTGAATTGATTTTATTTTCCAATAGTTTAAATATAATGCATATTAAATAATAAACAATGGAGGATTGGGACCAATTTTACTAAAAATAAAAAATAAAAGTAATATTTATACCATTAAATTAATAATAAATTTAACAGATATAAATTAGCAATTAACTTTTTGATAGATTGAATACACCACACACTACCATCTTTTCCTTTGTTCCTTAATTTTCCTTTTTATTCTATCTGGATGTATGTCCTTTATCATTATTAAATCGAACAAATACTACTCTTCACGATTTGATTTAGCACAAACCATAAACCAAACAAAATGGAATCTTTTATGGCATAAAGTGCAAAAAAAAAAAAAAAAAAAAACACCCATATCTATCCAAAAAACCATTATTTTGCCACTCAAACTAATTCATGATTTGTTTGACTCAAGTTATTAACATTTTTGTCATTTAACATACTGACTCTAATCTAAAACAAATAACAACTTTTCTCTTCTCTACTATTTTATGTGGACATGCAAAAGAATGAGGAGGAGATGGAAAAAGAGGTAAGGAAATTTAACTACAACTTAGCAATTTTTCTAAAAGAAAGACTTAATTTAACTAATTTTTTTTCATATGATTCAATTTTCAATTTTAAAAAAAAAGCTCAATAGATAATTTTAACTCCATGATAATTTAAAGCATAAGAAAAATTGTTATTAAAAAAAATTCTAAAATACATTAAAATTCATGTAATGAGGAGTTCACAACTGTAAAATATACTTACATTGCTACTTAATATGAATTTTTAAGAATGTTTTAGTATCTTTTTTCTAAATTTTTATATGATTTAAACTAATCATAGAGTAGATTATGTATTGAGTATTTTTTATTTTCTAGAATTTGAAGTTAAATCAAGTAAGAAAAATTAAGTCAAAGTGCGTCTTTATTACGAAAAGCTTTAACTTGTAATCTCAAATCTCTTATCTATTTGTGTTGCATTCCCACTAAAAAAGCTAAAGATGAGAAGACTATATATATTATTAAGTTGTTCTATATATTAAATGAAAAATGTGTTAAAGCATATAATGGTCTAGCCTAGAAATTATCAAAAATTAGGTTGTTTCTTCAAGAATAATATTTTTTCTCCTAAATAAGGTGCATATGCAATTCAACCACTGCTACATATCATATGTGCCACCTTAGCAAGTACCATGTTTAAAGAGATTGTCAATTCTAATGGTGTTTACATCAGCAAGTACCATCTATAGAGATGCCACGTATCAAATACATAGTGGTTTCAATGTGTCTCTTGCATTCATTTCAACAAACGAAAATTGATGGGTAAGTTTAGTAATATAAATAACAGTGAAAAGTTAATAATTTTGCTTTAAGTAATTTGACCTTTACCTTTCTCTTGAAAATTGGAAAAGAATTCTTAAAATAATACTATGAAGGGTTTTTTTGAAATCAAAATAGTATTGCATAGTAAAGATTACTTTAAAATATTATGTTCTTTTGCAAAGTCTCGTAGATGTGGTAAAGTTTGGTTACTTGAATTAGGTAGGAAAATGAGAATCGTACAGTAAAATAGAAGAAGTACTGAAATTACAACGTTATGAGATCACGTTATAGTATTGCTGTATTGTGTACAATTTTTGTAATTGAAAAAAATTTAGAGGACAAAAGTGGAAATTAACCATAATATAAATTTATAATAAAATTTAATATCTAATTTGTATATGTGGGGGGGGAGGGTTATTTTTTGGAGTTTTAAAGATATATGTACTTGAATTGATAGGGCTCATTGGACAGGATCCC
Organism: Lumnitzera racemosa; assembly: GCA_024138005.1. NCBI lineage: Eukaryota > Viridiplantae > Streptophyta > Magnoliopsida > Myrtales > Combretaceae > Lumnitzera > Lumnitzera racemosa. The sequence continues at coordinate 19,628 of JAMXBC010000197.1, forward strand.
TCCAAGCCCATTCAGATCATGACGTGCCTCTTCTTTTTAGGCTCACCTCTCAGGGCTTACGCCTAGCCAGACTCACTAGGCTTACAACACCTTCAACGACAAGAAGACTTAAATGATGATAAGAGACTAAGTCAACCACTCACTTCCGATGTTATGGATACGTCGAACAAACGACCCCACTCCCTTTACTTGCTAAGAGGATCTCTCTTAATAACTATATTCTAATTGACATCAAACTCCACCTATAAATTACTTGCCTACTACATCACGATAGCTCTCTTTATACTTATGCATCAGCTTGCCTATTACTCTAAAGTAATCTCTACTATTACAAGCGTTAAATGCTGACTTAAGTATCGGAATGGCCACAATGAATAACATCTCATCCCCTCACAGTAATCTATTTTGCAGGCCTCTATGAACAAAGCCCAATCACTACCGACAAATACTTAGAGATGACAATTTGGTACCGTCTATGGGAAGCTGTAATCCGACATGAAAAACCCCCAAACATTTTAACATATTCCTTCAACATAATCTCAAACATCGTGTCCCACTACAATGATAAGAGAACCCGCTGGTTAGTGAAATAACAACCCGCAACCAATTAGCCCCTTCCAGGGTGATACTGAGATGCCTAGAGCGCATGGAATGACTAGCTAAGGAGTTACTACTTAAAACAGCTATTCTACGCTTGCTTTGAATAAGCTGTAAGGCAACATCACACAAACCCATCCCCCTAAAGCTTCGAATGCCGTACTTGGTAGAATAACCCTTAGTGACAGCTAGCAAGGTCTTGCTACCTGTAATCGAGCCAAGCTAGCAAAGAGTAAGTAACCGAACGTAAGGATACCAGCTCAATCAGCGGAACGCTAAGGCTCATCCAAGCCAAATTGAGGTCGACCTTAATAAGCATCGTGTAATGTTGAGGAGGCTCTTCACGGCATTAGGAGAACAAAATCGTTGGCGCATCAAGCTAGTTGCCACAATAAGAGCCTCTTCAACAGGGGTATCCAATATGAAGTGCTCTTTCCCCAATATCAACTTTCGCCTTGTAGACATAGTAATGATGAAACAAGTGACCTTGATTGATCACCTCTCCACTCTATACCTTCGTGAACCTTTATGGTCATGGGGAGGCTATATTGTGCAATCTTCCCAGCACCCTGAGGAAAGTAGCTCGAATGTGGTTCAACCATCTCCTCAATCAATTCTTCACTCCCTTCAATAGTTGGCGTACAGATTTCCTCGTTCACTTCAGGGCTAGCAAGCCTCCATCCAAGGACACATCGTCCTTGTATCTTGTAAGGTAGGTGAAGGCGTAGTCCCAATGCGACTATGTGCGCAGTCTCAACAATGTCGTGGGTCGAGATCTTTCAGTTGGACAAGGGATTTACTATCCATGCCACATAGCTTAGCAGTCGATCTTTGTGAGACTTCTTCCAATTTCTTGCAAAGAGAAATGAACACCTTGGCTAACTTCTGCATAAAGCTCAAAAAGTACATCGACTAGAAGACAACATTTGTGCTAAGCGTAATGCCAATCGAGAGAAGTCGATAGAAAGTAGGATAAAGAAAAATTGTTCATGAAGGATCACTTCGGCCAGTAGGTTGCTATGCAGTTAGAGGATGAGAGCTCAAGAAGAAAGAGTAATCGCCAGCTGAGTGAAGTGCACCTATTCTCCCTTCCAATTACATACAACATACGCTCTTAAATTAACCCATGGCTTAGGTTCTGAGTGAAGCATAAGAACCTACTGCAAAGCCCCGAAAATGAAGGGGAACCCCAATCGTCGGAACTTGAAAATTATTTGCCATCCATGATGATCGAAACCACGCCAAGACAATTACTTCATAACTGAAGAATATAATGCAAATACACCTTAAACGGGGCTTCTCCATAAGTATGGCCCATTTGAGGAATCTGATGATGTTCTAATGATGATAGTACCATATCACCTTAAAGGTAATATATTGAGAATGTTCACTTTCGAGCTAAACAATGACCATTGCAACGACCGTACCCGCCATGGCCTCATCACCGTAATTAGGGGGGGGGGGGGGGGTTCATCATCCGAGAGCTGGCCGAGCACTAGCAGCTCAGTTAACACCTCATCAAGGTAATTGGCCATAGAGAGAAGAAATAGAAGTAGAAACTTCCATTTCTTTCTTTGAAGAGACCTTGAAGGGGTTAATACACCCCATCAAATGCCCTAAAGTAATAAGGGGGGTGAGAATCTCCAAATTTTTTGAGATTCCTAAAGATTATGGTGGAACTAGGCAGTTTACCATCGATATGCATTTCTCTGTACTTATGAAAGGATGAGGAAAAGCTACAGCGAAAAGAAATTGTATCATCATAAACTCAATCATCTACAACAAAGAACGGTCCAAGCTAAGGGTATCATCACATTAGACATGAAACTTGGCGATGGCGACCACATTGCGTGACGACTTGTAGAATTTGTGTATTGACTGCCCTTCCCTCTACAACGTACTCTTAGGAAGACTCAGCCTAAATGCATTCAGGGTAGATCACGTCCTTTCCATTATTTAAGGCTAAATCTCGACCTTAACCAAGATAGGAAGTAGCGGTTGTAATCAAAAGCTTCTTGCGTGCTATATGTTAGGGTTGTTAGGAGAATGGTGTCTTTATGTTAGAGACTAGCCAGTAGTAGAGGGCGGCTGAAAGAGGCGAGCCGGGAAGAAAACAGAAACGACTAGATGGGATCCTCTCTTGAGCAGTCCATGAAAGTAAGGATTTAAACTCACCCGAGGTGAAGGCGAAGATTCATTGCCTAATAACGGGCGATTTCGAATAGGTTTTTGCTGGGTCATTGTCAAACATGTCTAGAATCTCACTTGACTGGCAACCTATAACCTAACATCGACACACTAGCACAGTAAAAAAATGGGCATTTTGATCTTAAAAGGGGATACCGCCCTCTAAGAAGAGTACAAAGTTTACTTAAGGCCGGCATTGTAAAGGAGGAAAATAAGTGCCTTAGCTAGCAAAATGTAGTGCTAATTAAGAATAAGAATGGGAAGTATGAATAATGCGTCTATTACACTGACTTCAATAAAGCCTCCCTAATAGATTGTTTCACCTTCTTAAGAATCGATTAACTTATCAATTCTACTTCGAGACATATCTTGCCAGTTTTATGATACCTTATCAGAGAATATTTAGATCAAAATGGACCCCAAGGATGAAATTCATACCTCTATCATTACTGATTACGAGATGTATTGCTATACCGTTATGTCGTTTGTTGAAAAACGGTAGGGCCACATACCAACGAATGTAACTAAACAGTTTTAAGCCTTAGTCAGGTTTATATATGGAGTATAAATTAACACATGATCCGTAAGAGCCAGAAGGTAGGCAATTAATGGTCAAGGACCTTAAGGAAGTTTTTGACCAGATGCGCACGTACGATATGAAACTGAACCCTTAAAAGCGTGTCCTTCAATGACGAATTTGACCAAATTTCTCTGCTTCTTGTCACACAAAGGGGCATCTAGGCTAACCCTTAAGAAAATTACTGCCATTAAGATGAAGCCCTCCAACCTAAGTTGCGACGTATAAAAGCTCACCATCATGGGAAGTTGCATTAAGCAGGTTCATGTAAAGATTGCAAATATATGCACTAAGTTCTTTAAATCTTGAAAAATCTAAAAGGTTTTTGAATGAACCTCAGAGTGTTTCTGTTTGCTTTTCCATTAGCTTCAAGACTTCCACGCACATCTATCGGTCCTCTCCAATCTTATTCACATAGAGGACCTATATTTGTACATAGCCAATATCAACCCAGTTTCTCTCTTCTGTACTGGTCAGAGTAGAGGGAAGAGAACACTGGCTAATATACTTTGTTAGCACATACTCCACGGATCGTAAGTCAGGTCTACACTAAGTCAAAAAAGTTCTCCCTAGCTGTCGTTATCCACAGCACAAATGGTTAACTCCCAACTTCCAGGCACACCAGATAATCCATACTCATAGATTAACTGCTGTGGCACTATGTTATAGAAGCCTAATATGTATGGATAGATGATGAAGACATGATGGAATTTGAGCGCGTACGAAATCTAATATCACTACGAACGGCTATAATGGATAAGTACTAACCGACTTTGTGGTTAGAATATATAGGAGAATAGAGGAAAGCACCACTAGGCGATGACAAAATAGTGGTGGACTCTCAACTCAACTGGATCATCCACTTCGGGGGGGGGTGGAGTGCATGTCTCTGATCTAACTACCCACATAAAGTCACAGTTTTGCTATGCCCCGTAAGTTTTGGTTTGATTATAGCCAATAACAAATCTGAATGCAAGGTGATCTTAAGTTGGCCAAGGAGATCAATGCCAAACATTTATAGATCATCTTGGATCCATGCTTGTTGTTTAGCAAGTCCGAGGCGATACGAGGTCAGGGACCACACATGGTTTAGGTACCTTGAGAAGTTGAAGAGCCCTACTAGTTGAATTCCCCTCATAAAATATCAACGAAGATCTCCTGACTTAATAAATTTAGCTGGCAGATTGGCTATCCAAGCTTACCTCAACTAGGATACAAAAAGCTTGAGGCCAATGATAAGAAAATCCTTCAGAGAATACTTACTAAAAAGCATAAATCCGAGCTGTTGAAGTTTGGATTGACCATAGCAGTCAATAAAGCTAAGTTAATGAATCATATCTAGAGTTATTTAGAGTAAGATCCGCTCCTAAACAACCAAGAGGGGAGGCAAAGAAGGTCCAATAATTATGCCACTAACTATACTTGGTTGATGCATCTTAAGTTGCAAGGAGTTAGCCTACCCCAGCTCTAATGCCTTCGATAAAGCAAAGGGTGTTACGCGTCATGATGCACTGCACGCCAGATGTGTGCAATAATCATATCAATCGCAAGCCCTTTGTAAGCCCCACAACTAACCATCTAAGGGTTTTCGATCATGTGAAAGACTCGATCGAGCCTAAATTATAAAGTAAAGCTAGAAATAGTAGATTCTGATCCCGAAAGTTTAAATTTAAGAAGATAAGCAATAAAATAAATAATATAAAAAAATTCAAATTTTAAAAGTATAAAAACTCGTTATTACGAAAATGCGTAAAATGCATTCGATAATTACGAATCGCTTGAGATAAATTATATATATAACTAAAAATAATAAAAATAACCAAATAAATATATTTGGGAATATTTAATTGTATGTAAGCCTTAAAGTTAAGTCAAGTGACCGTAGGATTGAACATAGAACACAAGAAATAGGGCGATTGGATAATGATTCGATTAAACTCAAATTATAAAACTATTGAGAGGAAATATTAGTAAAAATGATCCGTAAACTTGAATTAAGAAAAACAAGTAATAAAATAGGAGACTATAAAATTTTCAAATTTTAAGCATAATAAGTACTAAATTATCAAAAGGCGAAAAGTGTAATTTAAATAACTAATAAATTACTAGAGAATAGATTATAATGTATATTAAAAATTTTTTAGAATAACCAAAATCATAATTAGGAATGTCACATGTACCCACAAGTATTTACGTGTAGAAAAATACGCGAAATTTCTAAAACTGGCCAAAAAACTAAGTACATAATTAAATAAACTCATAAATTAATTATGAAAAATAGAAGGGGATAGAATGATCCAAATCAGGTCGTGGCGGGTCAAGATTTTTCAAATAAAAATTAACCAATTAAAATTTAGACAGTTTATTTTATACAAAAGACAAAAATCAAGAATATGGACAAAGTCACGTCTAATTAATGCATAAATAATTAAAAAAATCGTCTATAAATAGGGGAAAAATTACCAGAACTCATTTAGACGGTTTAAAATGAGAGAAAGAATAGAAGAGACTCGAAAATTTGATAGAAAATCTAGAAAAAAAAGAAAAGAAAAGAAACTGTTAATTAGGGCCTTCAAAGGGAACCCACACCAGACAAGTAACTGGGAGTGGACGGCCACCACCACCATAAGGTGTTGCAGCACCCAGGTCGACGATAAGGCCACGGCGGTCCGTTGAACACCCCGACCGGTGGAGTCCTTCCCTTGCCTCGATTTTGAATAATTCTAAAAATTATTTATTTGTCCATAAAATTATTGAAATTTGTTATTCTGAGGATTTATTGTATGTAGAGTTAGAAAAAAAGTGATTTAGTTATCACGTCTAAAAATATAGGGTCCTTAACAAATTGATCAAAACCGAGCATGATAGAACGAAGAAAGAAATAGGCATAGTGAATGTAGTTTGGGTGGGGGTGGGAGCACAATTTTTTTCTTTAGGATGCTCATGTGATATAGAAACAATGTTATGAAAAGCCATTTTTATTTTAAAATTAATTTTTGAAATTTTTAAGTTAATTTTAGCTTTAAAATGAGGAAAATTGGGTACTTTGGGATAATTAGGTGATTAAGATACTAATTACTGATTTAGATTATAATTAAGTTTAAGGATCTAATCTATGATGAGGAAACCTAACCTTGCCTTTGGAGTATTAAGTATGTTTAATTTATTGAAATTAGGTAATTAATGTAAAAATTAGTAAATATGTTAAATTTAAAATTTATAAATCTAAAAATATAGGGTTATTTAGATAAATATTAGAGTAAAATCAGAAATAATATTAAATCTGAGTTAAATAGAATTTTAGGTAATATAAAAAAAGTAAGATTTTCTCACATCCGGGATAATCCGATATCCTAATTAGGACGCAACGTGTACCGGGGAATAGCTGAGAATATTAAATTATGACCTAATAGGATATTTGAATACTCAAGCTTAATGTGATTAATTTCACAATAGGATTAAACATATTTAGGACTTAGAATCGAACTAGAACCTAGATTTAAAAAAAAAATTGTTGCAGAAACCGAAACCGAACCCAACCTAACCTAAACCTAGAATAATGTAAAAGACTTAAGACCTAGATAATGTAGGTATATTAAACCCTAAATAAAACATAACAATAAGCGTTATAGGATAAATGACCTATAATAGTTAGTATGAAAAACCGAAACCATGTTTGTGTTATAGGAGATCGGCGATGGCCTGAGCAAATCGGACATTGATTAAGTGAGTGAGGGGAGTCGGGTAAGTTGGGATTAATAAAGATGTTGTATTTTGGAGGCTTAAGATTATGCTTGTTTGTGCTTGCTATAATTGAATGTGTTGGATTGGTTTGATATGGGTGATGCTATTGATTCCTGTTGTTGCTTTGGCATGTTGTAGTGATTTGTATGAATGATTGATCACCCTAAACTGGACTTAATCAAATATATGACCAGTAATCATAATCGGACATGCATGGCAACTCGCATTAGGGAACTTAGACTCTCCACCAAATACCGACCCCTTCGAAAGGGATAGCGCATGATTGCATCGGTCTCTTCTTCATCCTTAGCCCGAACTAAGTGACAGGAGAGCAGGTTCGCAGCGAGGGTGAAGTCAGTGTTTGAAGGTAGTCGCAGAGGAGTAGGTCTCCATTGAATCACATGCCTGGTGTTTTGGACATGAGCTGTTGCATTAAATGGCAACTCCTCAACCCGGATTAGAGCTGGCGTAATTCTCTAAGCTCACGACAGGCCGACAACGTCGAACGTGTGCCATTGCCTTGCACAAGCATTGTCCCAAATAAGTTGATTAAAACCCTTTGTGTTGTTGGTATAGTGTTAAGTCCTCAATCCTAACTTACTGAGCTGTGGTTGCTCACATCCTTATAGACGACGTGCAAGGGTGTTGGCTAAGAAACGGCAAATAACTACTTTGAAGCTAACAACTGCTGGATTCCTGGGAGTGGGAAAAACATTGAAGAATTAACACATTTTAATACGTCATAACTGATAATGTAATAACTGAGTTATAGTGAACATATATAAAATTACTCACCTTCTTAAGTAAATGATTTTTTAAATTACCAATTTTTGTTTTACTTCAAAGTAAGTAGTCGTGGACGCCTTGTGTAGAACAGGTCTAAAATAGTGGTTGAAAGGCCAACTTCTATCTTAGAATGGTTTACAAACCGAGGGCTTGTTATGACTCTACCGCTTTCCGTCGTGACACCCCATTATCTTTAAATGCAACGTTCGGGTATCATTAGCCTACCAAGAAAGCAGGACGAGAAAGCGTAGCCTAAAAATGCCTCGTAGTGCCAAAGGCACGTATCACCCACCACTTAGTCATGCATCTAGCACCGAGCCTCCCAACCCTGAACCAACCTATGGCCAATCACATAATGGGTAATGACTCCCTCGAAGCCTTTCCTCGAAAGCTTCGTGAGGATTCCAGTTCATAATTGTTGTCAATCAACTGCTTCACGAAGCGGTGTGGAAAGTGAAGCGGTGGCAAAAATCATGAAAGAGAAGTTGTTTGAATCCATTCATCAGAAACAACAAATCTCTCTCAATTCGAGGTTCCTTCCCGCTCTCATTGTGACAACAACAGACAGTTTGATATCTCGGGGGGTAGCCCCCATGCTCAGGAAATTCTACGCCAAGCACCACATTCCCCACACTTTAACCTCGGTTGCCTACTCCCAATCGAATGGAACCAGGTCGTGTCAACTAGTCGAATTATCTTGATACCTGAAGAAGCATGTAGACCGATCTCAGGGCACCTAGGCCGACGATTGCCCAATTATCCTTTGGGTATAGACAACCCAGCACACTTCTATAGGCGAGATCTTCTTTCATAGGTTTAAGATTAGAAACATCTTTCTAAATGAACTTAAGAATAAAAAAAAAAAAAAAAGAAAAAAAAAAACATAAAAAAAAAAAAAAAAAAACAAAAAAAATAAAAAAAGAAAAAGAAGAAAAAAAAAAAAAAAAAAAAAAAAAAAAAAAAAAAAAAGACAAAAAAAAATAAATAGAACTTCCTAAGCATTCTGGAGTCGAAGTTTCAAACTCCACCCTTAATGAGTTACTATACAGCTAATGTCGATACCATCGAGGAAATCAGGCGAACTCACAGATTCAGTGGGTTCCGTGTGAAGGGTAAGGGCATTTGTCCCTTAATTAGAAGAGACGGCTTAGAGTCAGGGAAATGTTGGGCAAATGGAGTATACCGACTGAAGACTAATGCAATCTCATCCTATAGACATAGAACGCCAATAATCTTTGGCTTTATTTTAATTAGCATATTCTTAATGTATATCTTTATAAGAATAATGAAACTGGAACAATTTATTTCATAATCACTTTCTACTTCTCTCTTCTTTTTTTTTCTGTTGCCACCCTAGCCCTTGAAAGGGTACAGAAACCATATATCGAGCAAGTAAAAACACCACCAACCTGACCCCTTCAGGTAACCTTAGTAAAGGGAAACATCCCTTGCGTAGAGGAACTTCCATCTTTGGCAAGTAAGAAAACCACCAACGGTAATCACTTCAGGTATACTCGGTTAAGGGGAAACACCCTTATACGGAGGACTCTATCTTCCAGGCAGGTCGAATAACATTAACTTGACCCCATCGAGTAACCTCAATGTACGGCGCTCAAAACTAACCAATTGACCGAAGATTAAACTTAGAACTTAAGATTTGGACGAACGGGTTAGAGAATCCAATCAGAAACCCCAAATTAAAAATTAACGAGAGAAAATATTAGTAAAACTTACCCCGTAAACGAATTTAGAAAATAAGTAATAAAATAGGAGACTATAAAATTTTCAAATTTAAGTATAATAAGGACTAATTACTGAAAATACTAAAAGTGTAATCTAATAACGAGTAAATTAGAGAGATAGAATTATATGTATAACTAAAAGGTTTTAGAATGACCAAAATAATAATTAGGAATGTCCACATATACCCTACATATAATTTACGTGTAGATAAAAGATATGCAAATTACCTAAATTGGCCAAAAACTAGTAAAACAGGTAAAGAAATTATAAAATAATTAGGAAAAAATCAGAAAAAATTAGAAGAGGATAAGATTATCAAAATCAGGTCGTGGCAAGTCCAAAGCTGCAAAAGAAAAAAATAGCCAATAATAATTTTTGACAACTAAAAGACAAAAAATTAGTGAAAATGGGCAAAGTCCCCCCTTGTCAAATTAATACATATTAATTACAAAAAATGCCTATAAATACAAAAAAATCCAGGAAACTCATTTGGACCAGTTAGAAATCATAACAATTAATGAGAGGCACACATTGAGAGAAAAATCCGAGTTAGAAAAAAAAAGAGAAAAACTGTGCATTTAGGGCTTTCAATGGGAACTCACAACCAGACGAGCAACTGGAAGTGGACGGCCACCACCAACAACACGGTGTAACCCCCCTCGGCACACCCCCACACCCCCCCGCCCCATACCCCCGCACCCCAGGCCGGCCGACAAGGCCAAGACGGCCGGCGTTGGCCGGAGCACCCAGATCGGTAAGTCCGATTCCAGCCCGATTCATGTGTAACTTTTGTAAAAATAGTAAATAATTATAGAAAATTATAATTTTGTTATTCTGAGATATTTTTGGTATGTAGTTTATGTAGGAAAAATATTATTTTGATGAAAACATGCCGATAATATAGGTCCCTTTAAAGAAATCATGCAAAACCGAGCATATTTCGGTTTAGAATAAAATACCTTAGGAAGTGTAGTTTGGAGCTCATTTTTTATTGTAGGATGCTCATATGATAAAGAATAGTGCAATAAAGCCATTTTAAAAAAAAAATTAATTTTTAAAATTTTAAGTTAATTTTAGCCCTAAAATGATGGAAAAAATGGTAATTTGGAGTTAATGAGGTGATAGGATAGTAATTACTGATAGTAGTTAGATGTTTAGGGTGATGTTTAATCTATGATGAGGAAACCTAATCCTAGTCTATGGAGTGTTAAGTGTAAGAAATGAAGGTGTTAAGTGGTAAATGTAGAAAATTAAGGAAATAATGTAGAATTAAAAAATTAAATAAATATGGAAAAAATTAGGTTTAATTAATAAAATAAAATAATTAAAATTAACATAACAAATCTGAAACAAAATTAAATTTTAGGTAATATTATGAAAAATGTAAAAATTTCTCACAAATGAGTACATTCGGTACACTAATACGGAATTTAAGCAAACCGGATTGAATAAAATAGCTAACTAAGGGTAGTGATCGCATTTAGGGTATCTGGCAATAATGTGGTTATGTTTCCACATTATGAGTAGAAACAAATTTCTAGGTCCTGTACAAAACAAGTACCTAGAAATCAAATTAGAATATAATTTAGAAATCGCTGCGTAATCCGAATCTAAACCCAAACCTAGAATAATTAAAAAGACTTAAGACTTAGATAATTAGGTATATTAAAGCCCTAAACAACACATAACCAATAAGCGTTATAGGAAAAATTTAAAACAAACTTATAATAGTTATATGAAAACTGAAACACGTTTGGGGTTTTATAGGGATTGTTATCGGCGATGCTTGGCAAATTGACCCGAGTGAGTACACGAGAAGTCAGTTAAGTTGGGAATTAATACAATGCAGTATTTGGGAGGCTTGAGATTATGTTTGGTGGGCTTTGTTAGATAGTATGGATGTGCGCATGTCTTGATTAGGGTGATGCTATATTCTGATTTTTTGCACTAGCATGGTATTGTATGATTTGCATGAATTGTATGATTTTGCATGAAATGATTGATCACCCTAAACTGACTTAATCGAATATATAACCAGTAAACCATAATCAGACATGCATGGCAACCCTTAGGGAAACTTAGGACTCTCCGGGCCAAATACCTACTCCTTCGAAAGGGATAGCGCAGGATGTAAAATGGTCCCTTCGTTATCCTCATCGAACAAAGTGACAGGAGAGGAGGTCGCGGCGAGGGTGAACGACAGTGGTTAAAGGTATCGCGGGAGGAAGCAAGGTCTCCATTACACAAGCCCGGGTTTAGTCGTGAGCTAGTTGCATAACGGCAACTCCTCACCTGGATTAGAGCGGCGCCATTTTTCTATCTCACTACGGGCCGGACAACGTCGTGTGATGGCAATGCTTGCACATGCAATGCACCTAATAAGTGATTGAAAATCTTGAGTTATGTGTATGGGTATTAGTTTTAAGTCCTCCTCTTAACTTACTGAGCTGTGTTTCTCACATCCTATATAGACGTCGTGCAGGTGCTGGCTAGTAAGGCGGCACAATTACTGTATGAAGTTAGCAATTGCTGAACAATCCTGGGTAGATGATGAAAACATTGAAGAATCCACACCATATGTATTTACTTTTCATTTCTGAATAATTATAACTGAATTATAGTGGATTGTACCTAACTTTTCTCACTTTCATAGGTAAATAAATTATTTAAATTACAACTTTTACTTCAAATGTGGGTTTAGACATGGACGCCTTGGTAGATCAAGTCTAAGATTAGCGGTTGTAAGGCAACTTTTATCTAGAATGGATTTACACAGCGAGGCTGTTACGACTCTGTGGCCGCTTCGGGGCGTGACACTCAACAAAGGGAAAAACATCCCCTATATCAAAGGACTCCAATCTTTTGGATAGGTTGGAAGAAACTTGAAAAGGAGAAATTCCGCTTTGCTAAAATGGAAAAAACTCCTATGCCAATATATCAAAGGCAAAGAAAAAAAGTAAGCGTATAAGAGGAGGTAAGTAAAAAAAAAAAAATCATTCAATTATTGTCAAATTTACAAGGCTAAGGTAAGCATTAGACTTGAAATACAAAAAAGTAAGAATCATTGCCTAGGATCAGCTAACTAGACAACATTGAAAATTTTAAAGCTTCGATTGATTTAGAGCATTGATCCACGGTGCCTCCTTGAGGAGTTGGCTTTAATGTTGGAGTAGAGGCGAGAGGTAGTCTGTTGAGGGTTGGTAGAAGGATAGCCCGATCTTGATCTTTAAGTGTAGCAGTCTTCTAGTGCAACCTCTTACTTAGCTGTTAAGGGAGTGAATGGATGTATCAATTTGTTCTGCTCCAGCAGCAGAAGAGGTGAATGGAACTTTGCCAACCACCTATGCAACTTTCCTTCTCTCAATACTTCATCCACCCTTCTTCTCCCTGACGGTGGAGAAGTCTACGACACCTAATAAGCTCAGGTCGAGGCTCGATGGTGGGAGAAGTACCGTGTCTCTTCGTATTGTGGGCGCAATTAACAGAGCGGTCTTCTAAACTCCTCTCAACCATTGGTTGATCGATCCCGATTAGATAGCGACAGCCTTTCTTTACAGAAGTAAGCACCGATGGCCTCCTCCCCTCTATCTTAGAGATGGTCTCCTCCATTTCTGAAACCTCTTTTCTGTAACTCTTGGACTTATTTATCTAGCCTAACCTTCAAACAGGCAACTCCAGCGAAGTAGCTTCTGATGCCTTCATATTTTTGAGCCTTCCGTTGATAGCTCCATTTTCCTTCTCAATTTGAGGCCTTGCATCCTTCTCCTCATGCAAACTCCTGAACGAGCTCAGCCTTGATCCTTTTCTCATCTTCCAGTCGGCTCTCAAGTCGTATGCCCCTTCTAGCTATAGCATTCAATAGCCTCCACTTGCGCTCTGCATCCATTAGCCACCTTTAAGTCCAGCTACCTATACACAGAACAGTGCAGGCGACTGTTAGTTTGGAAAATTCTCCTAAATATTTTAGACTCTCCCTCTTGCCAGTCTTTAGCAGTTGTGCCCAACGCCTCTCGAGACCTTTTATCTCTGCATGCAGCACCAAATTTATTTAGTTGAAATAGCACCCGAACCATGGCACATGTAGAGAACAAGAGCTACCAAATGAGCAAATCCTGTTAAATAGAAAGCAAATAAAGACTCACATATACATGAGCATGCTCGTGCTCACCATCTCCATAGGACATCCTATCTTTCTAACAAACCCCTCATGATAGCTTAATCGCCAAAGTAAAGACCACCAAGAAGCTTGGGTACTAAGTGTCTAGAGCCACATGTAACTTTATTACATGGTGTTATACACCTTTAATTTTTACCATTTTTTCATTTATTTTAAATGATTTAGGTAAATTAATAACCAAAAAAAAAAAAAAAATGATAGACAAAATAAAAAACAAAAATTAAAAGAAAAAAATGAAATAAAAAATAGAGTCAAATCGAGTCTGAGTCCGAATCGAATCGATCTAAGCAATCGTATCGATCTAAGTCAATTGTATCGAGTCCGAATCGATTGTGTCAAGTCAGTGAATCATATAGTTTCGTGTCAATCGAATTGGGCTTTATTAAAATAATATTGGTTCCAATATGATATAAAATAGATGTTTTATCTAAATAATACTGGGCTAGAATTAAATTTTATAATTTGTTAAGTGACTCTTGGACTAAATCAAACGATCGGAACTCAGTCTCAGTAAAATAGACAGCCTAAATAGAGTTGTAGCAACTAGTCTAATCTTCATTATATTTGTCGTATCTTTCATTTGTTAAGATCAAATCTACAATTAAAAGATACGAAAAATTCAATTTTTGGTTTATAAATAGCAAGTCAGCAAGACAATTTGGAACGGTATTTAAAGCCCCATATCAACTAAATACAATTCCACAATCTCAGGAGCCGCCACTACTCAAATATAATCCTGGACCAAATTCCCTGAAGTCCATTCTCCAAATCCAAGCTGACCCCCTCATTGGCAATTTGAAACCAAGCGCAAAATACACTTGGATCTCAATTCCCATAAAGCTAATACGCTGGACATCCAATTTTGATTGGAAAGTTAAAGGTCCAAAATCGGAATTCCAAGGGGGTGGGGGGGGGGGGGGGGGGGGGGGGGGGGGTGCAATCAATGCCCCAACCGAAATCCACAAACTCCATAAGCAAAACCTCCTCCCTCAAGTCCCTCGTTGCCCGACATTCCCTGACGATCGGCTTTATCAATCGTCGAAGTCCATGCAATCACTTGACGCAATTACAATCCATTGAATGTCCATCTAACCACATTGCACTCATTGACACCTTGTTGGTCCTCACGATTAGAAACCCCCATAACTAGCACAAGCATCTCCAATCGTATGACCGACATCTACTTGCACGATCAAACAACGTCGCATACACAAATCACTTGCTGTACAACCTGTCCACACATACACATTGATCCCTAACTGCAAGTCTACACTACCTTAGCACATTGAATGTACAAAATATCACTCATTCACATTAGCACACACATAGTCCACATGTTCCACGGGCGGATTCCGTCGCTCGACCCCCTTGCGGCACATAGCGTCCTGACCTCAACTGAAGAAGGCTAAAGTCAGCCTGTAATACACTCACAATGTTAGAGAGAGAAAGTAAAGAAAAGAAACTGTGATAGTATACAGTATTCACGTCAATAACTTGTGTGATACATCTGAGGGAATACCCCCTATAACTACAGAAAGCCTTTACAATCTAATGGTCAAGATCGATTCGATCTAATGGTTACAATTGATTCCCAACTACCATTTACCAACCTTCACCAACTACTATACAATCTTCTGGAACTTCTCTAGAACCTTCTAGAACTTTTTCCATCATCTAGAAACTATTGGTGTCTTGGACTTTTGTCTTTGGCTTTAGGAACCTCCAACGAATGTCCCTGCCCACTCGAGATGTCCGTACATTTCCCACCGTTCAATCCTGCGAACGCCTCGTTGCTCCTTCCAATCAGGAACTGTTGAATCTTGTCTTTAAATTGCACAGTGCGTCGGCCTGTTTCCCACTGGCCTCACTCTCTGGTCTCCCTTCCACATTACCATATACTCATGTCTGGGAGTTTGTCCACGTCTCTTCACATGTCTATCACTATGATCCCTTCGACTTCCTTATCAAATGAACCCGTACTCCCTATTGGGGTCCTTTGTGATATAGTTTCTTAAGGGTCTTCTCATCTTTGTAGACATGGTTTAGGCCTGCACACATGGAAAACCGGTGGAATTTCAGTTTAGGAGGAAGTTCCAATTATAAGAAACTTGCCCTACTCGATTCCACAATTGGGAATGGAAACCCTCCCGTATCGCCTCATTAGACCTTTATGTAGTTGGCCCTTCGTACGTTGTATCAAATTAACTTAACAAGCCACTTAGACAACCTACTGGTATTCCCATCGGCCACCGCTTCTTGTCCTGTATCTTCTCATCTCTTGATAGCTTCGCTAAGTAAGTCCGGGCTAATCATGATTTTCTGCCATTCCCTTGCGATTTTATATGCGGAGGACCTTGACCATGTATATCCTATTGCACTGTA
>JAMXBC010000198.1:0-35810 GCA_024138005.1 Lumnitzera racemosa
TGTTTTCAAATTAACACAAAATCAATCTACTAAAGTTTTACAAAAAGGAACTATGTTAATTTGATCTGAATAGGGGATACGTAGGCACTTACAATGGTAACGATAAAAATAAAAAAATTCAATTTTCCTTTTTTTAGTTTAGATTATTCATTTATCTATTTAGAATAGCTTAAATTTGTGTTCCATCTTACAAAATAAAAGGTGATTTTTAAAGATTAAAGTTAATTTTGGAAAGTCAATGGTACCCGTAAGGTTTAAAAGTCCTAAAACTCGGATCCAGATTATCTTAGTTTTCCAAAATATTGTTTTATAACTTGGTTTTTTTTTGTTTTAATCGATAAACCGGTAGCTAAGTTTATAACCAAACTCACCCAATTGATTATAACTTTAACCCTTTTTCCTGACTCCGGTGAGTAGTGACTTCAAATCTTTTAAATTTGAAAAATGATTTTCTTTAATACTCTCGTCGAGAGCTAGTATTAAGCAGTAAGGTGTTTAATACTGATCGACTTTAACAGAAGAACCTAATTCTATAAAAAGGAACTGAGAGGGTGAAAAACCCAAGCTCGGACAATTATGCTTATAAACTTACCAGTAGTATATATTACTCCTCAATTACTTTTAGTGATCATTTATCTTGAATGAAAAGGACAAATGAAGTATTCCCATATAAAACTTTGAGTTTTTTTGGGGATACTTCTTGAGAATCTCTTCAAAATAGAGTAAATTCGACAGTGTGGATGGATAGAATTAATAAGGGCGGGGCTTTGGTTCTTTGAAGAAAACGAAATTTGGACCCCGCCGCTAATTTTTATATTTATAAACTTTGCAATAAAAAGTATACATGGATCAAATTAGTAAAGTAGGCTTTGATCCACTTAGAAGAGTGAAGTTTGACTCCGTTGCTAATCTTTAGTATTCTTATGTGTAAAAAAATACAATAGAGAGAAGAAGAAGGTGAATGCAATGTGTAAGATGTTTTTGAGAGATTCAATAGAAGAAAGTAGATTTACAGGAGAAAAATGGATGCAATGTATTTTCTTATAAAATAGTGTTCTTAAAAGTTAATTGAAAGGTTTTCATTCACTTGACTGAAGTTGATGATGTATACCAATTTTCTTTTGTTTTATTTGACATTATGTGTTTAATTTGTACCTTGGAAGCTATCATTAAATAGTAAGTTGAAGTTTGGTTTTACTTAGATTAGTGTTAGAATTCGTACTGTGGTAGGGACACAAAATTAGCCACTATGAATGCTTGTTGATATACGATGAAAACCGTTAAAGTTTCATTGGACTGTTTTTAAGTGTTTGCTTATGGTTAAGCACCTGCATGTTGAGGCTATCAGCAAGTGATTTTATCTTCACCAGGTACTCTTCCTATCTTTCTGACCCTTTCAACAACTAGGCAACTCAGTTTTGAGAAGGTTCACTCGTGACTTTATGTGGGCACTAGCTTAGACTTTAGGTTGTTTTCCAAACTGATCTTTAGAAGTTTCACATGAGTAGTTAAGTTGGGCAACATCTATTGTTCATGAGAAATTAAAGTAGCCAACCCATGGAGTTGTATCACTGGTTTACACATTCTTCAAAAGCGAAATTGGTTCTTCTTGTAGATTCCTTCATTGTTAAATTGTTTGTTATTCCTTTTTCAAAAGAATGAAACGATCCAATATGCTTCCTTTGATCTGTGGACTAAACGAGAAGACTTCCTCACAATCAGCAGTTGTCTCTATCTACTAACAAAAACAATTGAAGGGAGGTCATTCTTTTGAGTAGGAGTTAGCGTGAGGCCAGGCTTACTAGATTTTTTGCTTTTAGGGATTGCAAGCTTTGTTACCAACTTAAAAAAATGAGAAACAAAATATAGGAATGGTGATAGTATCATTGATCAAGTACATTATCTTTGATCAAGTACATCCTCTTTAAATATATAATTGATGATTGAAATCCTATAATGAGTCCTTAAAAAATTGTGTAACAGAAATTCAAAAACATTACATCATTCTATGTTTTTGTTACAAACAACTCCTAGTTATCCAGTAACAAAAACTCTTATCCTTTAACTAATCGTATTATTTAGGTAAAATAATAGGGTGTGAGCGGGTAAACTTCATGTACAGGGCATCCATTTAGTTGTTGTTCGATCAGGTAAGTTATGGGTAGATATTAAGGTTACAAGATAGTTTTTGATAATATATTTTTTAAAACTTGTTCCTATAGGATAGGGTATGGATATGAAGGTTAGGGTTTCCATGTACCCATCTTAGAACTTGTGTGTGAAGTATATAGGATATAATTTTTAGGATACCTTGTATATATTCTATAATAATAATTAAATGAAATTAATAATAATAAAATACTATTTATTTTGTAGTTGTGACTTAAAAAAAAGAAAAAAAAGTAGCCTATTAAAAACAAAAACTAAATCTGAGATCCTCATATAGTTCTCTTTCTCTTTAGTCTTTTCTTTATTACCTTTTCATTCCACTCCATCTTCTTCATTTCTATGTCAATCTACTAAGTTAAAAAAAAAAAAAATCCACATTAAAGCCACCTAAATCAAGCAAAAAAAACCCCCCCCCCCCCCCCCCCCCCCCCCAGAAGTATGTTATTGACTTATTTTCTTTTAATTGCAATTAATTTCTTCGGTATTATGTTAGAAATTATCTCATAATAAATTTATATAAAATTGTCAAGTCAAGATCTATTCAAAATTAGTACTTGTATTTTTTTTCCCTTGTCAAGGACTAGGATTTGTATTAGGTTTAGAAAAAGATTTAGTGAACGATTATAATTTAGGAATTTTGAGCATTGAGCATCATCATAGTTAATTATGATTTAAGAGATTGTTATATAGTAATCTGAAAATTTTGCTGTCAAAATAAGTTAGACCTCAAATGAGTCTAATTTACAATTATTTATTTTGTATTTAAAGTCAAAATCGAGGTTTCACAAAATTGATATTGTTGTATAATTAATAATCATGAAGAAGATAATCAATAAGAAACAATACAATAAAAGAATTGGACGTAAAGGAAGATGAGTAGGAGTTAATCCATATTGAAATTTATAAGAAAAAGATTTAGTATTTTATAGGGTCTCTATACCTATTCAATTTACAAAGTACAGGGTATAAGATGGTTCTAAAGGCTATAGGTTATGATACAGGTAGCAAAGTTTATGGCAATCTATATCTATAAGGTAAGGTATATAATAGAGTCTCATCACCTTACCCACTTAAATCCACTCAATCTTCTATAAAATAACTTAATTGGTTAATTAAAATTTATCATCCATTATGTAAACCCCACAACCAATTACTTAAGGTTTCGATCGGCTAAAAAAACCTAATCAAGCTTAAATTATAAGTAAAGCCAGAAATATTAGTAAAAATATCCCGTAAGTTCGATTTAAGAAAATAAGTAATATAATAAAGGAATATGAAAAAAAAAATATTTCAAATTTTATGTATAGACTCGTTATTTATCGAAAATGCGTAAAATGTATTCCGATAATTAAACGAATCGCTAGAGATAAATTATTATATATACTAAAAATCATAGAATGACCTAAATAATATTAAAAATATTTATTTGTACTATTTATGAATTAGTAATTACTTAAATACGCGAAATGTACTAAAATAATACTAAATAATTAAAGAAAACTCATAATTAATTAAGGAAAATTAAATTAAAATTAGAAAAAATAAGGGAATAATCTAGATTTGAGTTAAGCAGCTGAGGGAAAATAAGAAAAAAATTAGCCATTAAACATTAGAACAACACAAAAGTCAAATTGGAAGAAAATAAGGTAATTATCTATCAAATTTAATGCACAATAATTTCTTAAAGCTCTTTAAATACTCTAAATTTTTAGAGGCTCATTTTGGATGTCAGGAAGTTTAGAAAAATGAAAGATGGTGAAATTGACGAGTAATAGGGATTTAGAAAAATTCACAAAAATCTATTAGTTTGGTCTTCTAAGGAGAATCCAAAAACAACGAGCAGCTAGAAATAGATGGCTACCACCACCTTCATACGTGCTGGCAATGCCAGGTGGTTCGTATATCACCCATGGCCACGACGGTGGCTGGAGCCACCAAATTTGGTGAGTTCGTTTTCAGCCCGATTTTGTGTATTTTTTTTAAAATAGTAAATATTCCTTAGTAAATTTTGAATTTTTTTTATTTTGGAATATTTTTTTATTTTGTCTTATGGAAAAAGAAATTATTTTTGATGAAAATATGTTAGTGATATATGCAGTCATTGAAAAAATCAATCAAACCGAACAGTTTCGGTTTAGAAATAATATGACCTGGGGATTGAAGTCTTGAGCCAAAATTTTTGTGTAAGACTATTGAGATGATATAGAACAGTGTATGATGCCGTTTTCAATAATTAATTTTGAAATTTTGAGATAATTTTAGGCCTTCCAATGAGGATAAAATGGCTAATTTTAGGGTTAATTAAGTAATTAAATAGTTAATTACTAATTTAGTGAATATGATATGCATTAGAATGTTAAAATCTGATAAAGTATGATATTTGTAGTTTTTAGGTGTTGATTATAATTATTAGGTTAATTATGTAGTAAATAAGCAAATAAGGAAATAGTAATTTTTAAGATTAATTTGTAAATTAGAGTAATCTAAGTGTAAATATGATTTAGGATGAATTTAATATTTTAAAATTGATAATTGATATTGGGAGATGGTAATTAGAGTATAAAAAATATTAATGTGTATTATGTACATAATAAGTAATAGTACATAATACACAATTATTAGAAATATAATAAATAAAAAATATATTGGAATAAAATTGATATTTCATAGTATGGGTCGGAAATTACAATAATCTAATAGGAAACTTAAATTAGGGTAATTATATGGAAAATATAAGATTTTCTCATAAACAGTTGTATATCGGGTGACTCAAACTAGGATCCGGGTCCGGACGATTAGAAAACACTAGTCAGAGACTACAAAAGATATTTATGATATTCGAAAATAATGCGATTAATTTCACATTATGGATGGAATGATTTCTAGGATGTACATATAATCTTTAACAAAAAAACTTGAGTTAAAAACCTAATTTAGAAATCGATACGAAAACTAACAGAAACTTAACCCGATTCAGAAGAATTGTAAAAGACTTAAGACCTAAATAATTAGGTATATTAAACCCTAAACAAAAGATAACAATAAGCGTTATAGGATTACTAACGAATCTATAAATAATTATATGAAAATATGAAAATGCGTTTATGTTATAGAGATAATCGGCGATGGGCCTGAGCGAGTAGGACCTCGAGTGAAGAAGCGAGGAGTCTTGGTGAGTTGGGATTAATACGTTGTATAGTTGGAGGCTTGAGATTATACTTGGTTGTGCTTGTTAGAAATTTTTTTTTAGTTAGCTATGTGCATGTACCTTGATTTTGAGTATGTTATGATTCTGCTGTTGTTCTAGCTGTATTGTAGATTTGTATGATAATAATTGATTACCTAAACTGGGTGGTGTGACTTAATCAAATAATACACGGTCTTATAATCCTAAATCGGACCTACATGGCCAAGCCCATTTGGGAAACATGTATTCTCTGGCCAAAATATAAATCCCTTCCAAAGGGAGAGCGCAGGATTGCATAATGATCTCTTCTTCAGCTTTAGTCAAACTAAGTGATAAGAGACGGAAACTTGACGTGATGGTAAAGTCATTTGTTTGAAGTTAGTTATGGGAGGAGCGGTATCTCTATTACGCAAGTCTGGGTTTGGTAGTGAGCTGTTACATTATGGAAACTCCTCAACCGAATTAGGAGTGGGCCAATTTCTCTAATTCTTGACGGGCCGGATAAACGTCGTGCAATGATATTTGCTTGAATATGCATTGAACCTAATAAGTTGGTTGATAACCTTGTTTTGTTTATGGTATGTTTTAAGTCCTCCAATCATAACTTACTGAGTTGAGTTGTTCAATCCCTATAAATGTCGTGCAGGAATAGCTAAGGAAACGGTATATAATTACTTTGAAGTTTGCAACTGTTTGGATCTGGGGATGAGGAAAAAAACACATGGAAAAATAAACCTATTATTTTTAAGGTATTAAACTTTTATTAGAATTTTTACATTTTTGAATAATGTAAATAACTAAGAAATATTTATTACGGTGAATATTCTGTAAAATGTTAATTATAATAACTGTTATTTTAGTGTATATATATATTTTCTCACTTCTTAAGTAAATGATTTATGTAAATTACAAAACTATTTACTTCAAAGAGGGTTAGTCGTTGATACCTGTATAGATCAAGTTAGGATAGGGTTATAAAAGCTAACTTTTATTCAGAATGGTTTACATTGGCGTGGAATTGTGACGACTCTATCGTATCGGGGCATAACAATTACTTAACTCAAAAATTAGTTAGCCCTATTTTCCCCGTTAAGGGTCCATAACCCTTATAGACCTTAACCTAAGTAGAAGCGTTGGACTTAAAATGTTAAATTATAATTAATAGCCATAAATTAAGTTTAATAAGGATTGATGACTTAATAAATATAATAAACTTACTAATTCGTAATTCTTGTCATTGGTCTTTGAGGCAAATTCTAGTTTTAATTTACCGTTCTTTCAAGCTTTTTCGGATACTACAAGCGCAATTCCCTTATGTATTCATAACGATGCAAGAGGAATAGGTCGTTTCAAAGTATCTACTAAGGTAATTATGTATAAGGTTTTTGGTATATGTTTGAATGTGATTAAAAACCACTATAAGGTTTAGGTTTGGGTTTAGAAAAGATAAAATCTGAGAGAAAAACTTGACCCAATTGGAATATAATAAATAATAAATATTCTTAAAACTTAATCTTCAAAACTTTTTTTACTAAGATTTTATTATTAAATAAAATATATAGAAGAAGAAGTTATAACCTTTACTTACCCAGCAAAACTATAGCTAACTTGGTCAAGATGAAATTAGAAATGAGGTTTAAGGGTATGTCATACTATCTATAGAAGGATTAATATCTGTGTTTGTTTTGAAATGAATAAAAGGAAGAATCCTTCATTGCTTAAATCTACCTTAATATAGCCTTATATGTCCTTATTAATCTACTCTCATATTCATTTTGCACATTTTAGATGGCATAATCAGTAAACCTCATAATTGAATGCAAAGTACAAATTTATTTGAACATGTAGCGTATACTAATTCATCCCAACCACAACTATATCATATAAATAATAAAATGCAAATAAAATTATGCAAATTATTAAAAATCATAAGAAAAATAAAAAATTGGATGATAATATGTACATATTTTACTTTTATTGTATATATACATATATATTTCTTGTGTAAATTAATAAAAATTTAAAGTTATGGCAAATTTTTTAACAAAGAAAAACTGAAAAAATAGAATAAAAAGATGTGCCAGACAGTCATAAAAAATTAATGATTGGCTAATGCATTGATTTGATCCTCAAATGATTTGACCCATAAATTTAATATTCTTCTTGCAATGAATTTTATACGGATGCCCTATGCATTACAGGAGAAGCAAAGATTTCAAAATCCCCCTAATTGTTATTCCATAACAAATAGTATTAATCTTGACTTGTATGAAATAATGGTATTTAAAAAATTCTATTTTCGAACATGAAGTATTGTAAATATCCCCTCTCCCACGTTATTTTAGCATAAGCCTATTACTTTTTGCAACAAATGTTATCAATCTTTATTATATGAACTATTGGAATTTATCATCCATGTGTTGAAGATGTTTGCAGCATTCGTATGAAGTAAGCGTCATATCTTGCTTTTTATGCTGCTTTTTTTCTTTTTTTCCTTTCTATTTCCAAAGTTTTGGACATCAGATTAAGTGCATACACATACTGTTTTTCTTGCACAAGTGTAGGGCCTTGATAAATTGTCGCCCCCCCCCCCCCCCCCCCCCCCCCCCCCCCCCCCCCCCCCCCCCCCCCCCCCCCCCCCCCCCCTGGATTTGTTTTCATACCGGCATATTTCTTTTTCTCGATTTTTAAAAGCACCGTGGATTCATTTTCATATCCCTTCATCAAAACCCCACTCAACATTGATGACATTTAATTTTTTAATTCTAATTTGCCTAACAAAATGGAATATTTTTAAATAAAAAAATAAAAAGAATTGAAACTGATTAAATAAAAGCACAACTAAGAATAATTGTGGCTTAAATATTTGTTAGATTTGGTTTCACTTAGGCTCCTTATTACGCCAATCTGATACATGTGGTCTCAACCAAACTTGTCACTAGGGCAGTAAACCTTCAAGTGACATTGGCTGAGACTAGCATACCGAGTTGACCTTACAGGAATCTAGTGGCCACATTGTATAAACAATAATTATCCGCCACTTTTCCTCATTCAAGTGACTTTCCATACTACTTGAAGGACATACACTTGGTAGGGGAATCTATAATCCCTCAAGTTTTGGTCTTTTAAGAAATAAAGTAAATTATTTAGAGGAATAGTATAAGTGTTAGAAAAAGGAATTTTGAGTTCGAAGCGGAAAAGTATCCCAGGCGGTAGGTCCTATATGTAATAAACCCTACATGACATCTAAAGTGGCGATTATCGAAATGATGATCAATAAGTCAAAATTGCTATGAAATCTTCCATGTGCCCTACAAAAAGAGGTGAAATGGTTTTGATCGCTTAACGCAAAACAGTCACATCAATAGGTATGCCCAATAATAACTTCGTAGATGTAGATATCCTTGAATTAAATGCACCAAGATTTACATGAATAAGGACAAATTGAAATCAAAACTTCTTTGGTGAGCAGCAACGCACAATCTAACATATGGTAATAAGATTAGATCATTGTGTAGAGCGAATCTTAGTTTTAAATATTATAACCTAAGTGTAATTAATCTTAGGGGGGGGGGGATATACCAAAGCAATTTGGGTATTTTTGTTACTTGGTTACGGCCTTCTGCACATTAGCTTAATAGAGACTTTTAAGACCAACTTTACAGCATGTGTTTAGTCCACCTTAGACTCAATAATTTACCTAGTCAATTCTACTAATCAAGAACATTAACTCCTGCACCAAAGTTAAGGTTTAGCATACATGGTAGAGCAGCTTGACCACAGACCACTTTAGCTTAGAAGACAACTCTCTCTAAGGACTTAGAAACCTTCGCACAGCTTATATTTCTTTGTGATGCGTTATTGAGGATGACATACGGAGAGGTACCACAACGAACGAACCGAAAAGGAGAAGAAAAGATACTAATAAGTCGAGCAGCTTTACCGAATGGATATGCCACATCACTTCGATCCTACTAACTAACAATCCATAGAAATAACACATCGATTGAGAATTGAAGGGTCATTCACCATACTCTTATTAAAAAGGGAATAGATAAGAGTTGAAGTATAACGAGAACATAAGGTTGCTCAAGGTGAATAATTCTCTATTGAAAGTTGATGATCCTCATATACATGAAAGTGGTGGTTTATATTCCATTTACTAGGATTACTTTACATTAAATGAAAACGACAAAAGAGTATTCCACACTAGGTTACATTAAGGACATACTAAAATGGGTAAAAAGTGATAAAGAATATTCAATACGGAAAAAAATAAAAGAATCATTTAGAATATTGTGTTAGAAGTCATGTGTCGTTTAGTGGTTGGAAACAGGTAATATGATACAATGGTAGGTGGAAAACAAGATGCATTTATTGTCAGGGGCGACCTGATCCGAATAAGAATCGGGAGCATTCAGCTTAACAAAAGGTTAGCTATCTTGAAGTCTAGAACACCAGTAGTTATGGTCAAGAGCCCGGACCTTAGTGTTTTAGGGTTGTCTCTGGATTATGGACTTCGCTATTGGGTAGGAGCATGTTGGGACACACGTTGAGGATCTAACGGACAAGTGGACTGGAGGTCAGATCAGGACTAAGAGTCCTCATTTCGATTATGGATTAGTGCTAGTATTTTCCGTGCGAATCCTTAAGTCCTATCATTTTACTGGGGTCAGAAAGATTTGTCTTCAAATCTAAAGGGGTTTCTACTATTCTTTTAGGATGCTTATAGGTCTTCGTCTATTAGTTGATCGGGATCAGTTCGGAATATTGAAGGTATAGGAGACACCTATCATCGGCAACTTGATTTGGTTAGGCTTTGTGGTTGATTTCTTTGGGACCTTGAATGGGTGTCAGCTCGAGGTGACAGTTGCTTTGTCTTAAGTGCAGATGATTGCTCTCCGCTGAGGTGAATCCATACGAAGTCTCTTGGCTAGAAAGATAATAGTTTGGCGACCTTAGCTACCAATTCTTATAATCTCTAATTGAATTTGGATGATCTCTTTGTCACAAACTGGTGCAGTTCATGTAATTTCACGAGCTTGATCAACTCCGGATTTGACTCTCTTCAATAGCTATTAGGTTGTTAATCATATCCAGGGAATGGGTTGGTTAAGGCTATAGACGCCCTCGGAATGCAGGTTTCTGTAGTGTTATGGATAGTTCGGTAGATATGTGAAATAACCTTCCAAACGGTTAGTAAGCACTAGATCCCCAATGCCTTAAGTTCTTCTCTACAACAACTCTGAGCAGAATTGCTGTGTTCTGTTTATTTACTTCAGTATGGCCATTATCTGAGGGTGGCTATTGGGAGGTGAACACTAGTTTAGTCCCGAGTCTCTTCTAAGTGGGATCTAGAAATAGCTC
This sequence comes from Lumnitzera racemosa, assembly GCA_024138005.1. Taxonomy (NCBI): domain Eukaryota; kingdom Viridiplantae; phylum Streptophyta; class Magnoliopsida; order Myrtales; family Combretaceae; genus Lumnitzera; species Lumnitzera racemosa. The sequence continues at coordinate 10,724 of JAMXBC010000198.1, forward strand.
AAAATTTTGTATCTCGATTTAGCCAACAGTCTTTGTTACTGATCATAGTCGAAAACCTTTATAAAAACAAATCAACTATTATATAAAGCATCATTTAATTTGATGATACGAATGAAGTGTGCATCGTACATAAATGGACTAGTATAACAAAAATATTTTCTTTTCCTTTAGATATCCAAGGAACCCTAGGACAAAGTTTCCATGCTCTGGTTGGCCATGGTAAGATAGCGTTGGTAGATGTATGTACTCTCCACGGGGGTTTTCTCTTCCCCTTAGTAATACTCTTACACGCTTCACAACCGATAGACTACCTTATGGATATCTTTGGCTAGTAAATTTCTTTTTCAATAGATTGGCTCTCTTGACCTCCTCAAAGTGGCCTGAAAGTTTTTATACCAATGTAAGCTTTCTAGACCAACAATTCACGTATGGAGTAGTTTGGAATACATAGCTTGTGACTCCTGACGATAGCCATCCTTTAAGATAACATCCTCAGTAACTAATCCTTTTTTTTACGTAACATTGTTACAATGAAACCGAAGTGCAGGGTCATTAGGCATACTACTCAGTTGATAAGTGAGAATTCCCCATAGTTTTGTTTGCAAAGTTGTTAGCAAGCATGACTGTTGTGACAAAGCATTAAGGACCATATTTTTCACTTTCCTTCTTATGCCGAATGACGTTACGAGAAACCTTCCATTAACTCTAAACACTTAGCTTGCCTCTTCGAAAGCTTATTCTGACTCCAAGAAGCTTCATGATTCTTGGGTCAGTGTAAATAACAAACTTCCGTAGTAGTAGGTAATGTTGCTAAACGATAAGGGATCAAAAAAGGGGAGTACATCTCTTTTTTGTACACATAATAATTTTGGGTTGGGCAACTCTGTTTCTCAATGTGGTAATTAACAGGCCGTCATTTCCTTACTTCCAAGATAGCATTAATTCATTTATGATGCGTCGCACTCTAGTTCAAAGGGTTAAGTCAAAATCTACTAATGAAAAGGACATATGCCAAGGTATCGCTTCTCCTTGATTTCCTAAAGCTTCGCTCAGCTTGTTTGTTCACTTGAACCCTTCATTCTTTTTTTTTTTTAGCTCGGTCATGGAGTGTTTATATTGTGTGAAAGTCTCCTTAATAAATCGCCTTATAGAAAGAAGCTGGGCCATGAAACTGTAAGCCCCAAAATTCAGCTAAGTAAACCGTAGATTGAACTTAGAACCTAAGGTTTAGGGCGATCGGCTAAAGATCAGATCACGCCCAAATTATAACCTATGGAGAGCAATATTAGTTAGAATGGCACCGTAAACTTAACATTTAAGAAAAGTACTAGTAAAATAGGAGAGTATATTAATTTCAAATTCATAGCATTATGGTATTAATTATCGAAAAATGCGAATAGTGTAATGAATAAATAATAATTAACTAGAGATAGATTTTATGGATACTAAAAAATTTTAGAAATGACCAAAATAATATTAGGAAATGTTCACGTGTACCTTACAGGTATTTACGTGTAGATTAAAATACGCGTAATTACCTAAATTAGCAATTCCATTAAGACAATAATTAAAGATAAATAAAAAATTAATAATTATTGAAAAAAAATTAGAAAAATCGAAGAGGACTAGCTGAAACAAGATATAGCGTCGTGGTCAGCAAGGAAAAAAATAAACCAATAAGAATTTGAAAACAAAAGTCAAAAATCATGGAATTGGTGCATAAAAAAATCCAATCAAATTAATGTCACATTAATTTCTACAATTGTCTATAAATAGGGGAAAAAAAATTACAGAAGTCTTTGGTCAGTTTATGATTTGAGAAAAAAAGCAAAACACGAAAAATAGTGAGAATATCCAGAAAAAAAAAGGAAAAACTGTGCAGTTAGGGATTTTAAAGGGTACACCACACCTAGACGAGAGCTGGGAGTGGACGGCACCACACCACACGGTGGTGGTAGAGCCTGGCCAGCCGATAAGGCACACGGGGGGGGGGGGCGGCCCCGCGGTGGCCGGAAGCACCCAAACCGGTGAGTCCAAATTCCAGACACAGATTCTTGTTGAAATTTTGTAAATAGTAAATTAATTAGAAAATTATGATTTTGTTATTCTAGGATATTTTGTATTTAGTTTGTAGAAAAAATATTATTGATGAAAACATGTCCCGTAATATAGGGTCCTTAAGAAATCATGGCAAAAAACCGGCACATTTCGGTTTAGAAATAAATGACCTTAGGAGTGTAGTTTGAAGCAAATTTTTTTCTGTAGGTTGTCATATGATATAGATAGTGCTATGAAACCCCTTTTTTTAAATTTATTTTCGAATTTTTTAAGTAATTTTTATGCCCTAATGATGGAAAATTGGGTAATTGGTGTTATTTAGGTGATTAGGATATTAATTACTGATTTAGATAGTAATTAGTTGTTTAGGGATGTTAATCTTGATGTGGAATCCTGATCCTAGTGTATGGAGTGTTAAGTATAAGTAATGAAGGTGTTATGTGCGTAAATGTAAAAAATTAGGAATATGGAGATCTAAAAATTAATAAAATATGGAAAAATTAGGTTAATAGATAATAAAAAATTGAAAATCAGAACATAACAAATCTGAAAAAAAATTCAATTTTAAGTAATTATATGAAAAAATGTAAAAAATTTCTCATAACATGAAGTATATGACGTATAATAATACGGATTTAAGTGTACCGGACTGGAATAAATGTGGGACTAAGGGTAGTAATCTTATTTAGGAGATCGGGAGGTATTGTGATTAATGTAACATTATGGTTGAAACGGATTTCGAGGTTGGAATCTAAAAACATTACTTAGAATCGAACTAAAAAACCTCAAGTTAGAAAATCGATGCGAAAACCAAACCTGAACCTAACTCCAAACCTAAAATAATTATAAAAGACTTAATACCTAGATAATTAGGTATATTTAAACCTTAACAACCTAATCAATAGCGTTATCGGATTAAAATAACTTTTAATATTATATGAAATACTGAAACCACGTTGTGATATAGGGATGATCGACGATGGCCTGATCAAATCGGACCTCGAGTGAAAGAGCGAGGGAGTCGAGGTAAGTTTGGAATTAATACGAATGCTGTATTTTTGGAGGCTTAGGATTATGCTTGGTTTGTGCTTGTTGATAGTTAATGTGTGCAGTGCTTGATTATGGGTGATGCTATGATTCTGTTTGTTGCTTGGACATATTGTATGGTTTTGTATGGAAAGGATTATCACCTAAAACTGGTACTACATTACCATATATCCGACCGTAATCATAATCGGGACCGCATGGGACAACCCGTTGGGGAACTTAGGACTCTCGGCCAAATACCGACCCCTTCGGAAGGGATAGCGCAGGAATTGAAAATGGTCCATTCTTCATCCTCAGTCGAACTAAGTGACAGGAGAGGAGGTCGCGGCGAGGTGCAAGACAGTGGTTCGATGGTAGTCAGGGTGGGCCAAAGTCTCCATTACACCAAGCCTGGTTTGGTCACGAGCCGTTGCGGTTAACGGCAACTCATCAACCGGATTAGAGCGTGGCAGTATTTCTCTAATTTCTCGGAAGGGCAGGACAACGTCGTGCGATGGCATTTGCATTGCTCATGCATTGCACCTAATAAGTGATTGAAAAACCTTGTTGTGTGTATGGTTAGTTTTAAGTCCTCCGTCCTAAACTTACTGAGCTGTGGTTGCTCACATCCCTATAGACGTCGTGCAAGGTGTCTGGACTAAGAAGCGGGCAACAACTACTTGAAGCTGCAACTGCTGGTTCCTTGGGGAGTGAGGAACAATATTGAGAATATACACATATTTTTTAGGTCTAAGTTTTATTATTTTCATCCCGAATGATGTAATGATATAGGAAAATTACTATAGAAAAATATTGGTAAACTTTAACTGCAATAATGAATGATAACAATATTTATAATTCCTCACTTTTATAGGAAATGATTTATTTAAAATTAACAAACTTGTCTACTTCAAAGCGGATAGTTGTGGACGCTTGTGTAGATCAGGTCTAAGATAGCGGTTGTAGGCCAAACTCTATCTTAGGTTGTTTTACACGGGGGGTGTTACGACTCTGCCGTTTCGGGGCGTGTTAGGAGTCTCTATCTTAACTATGCTTAGGGCTTGTATTTTTTTGTGAAAGCCCTAAAGTCTTGAGCTCGGCTTTCTTGTGATTAATCTAGGGGTGATTCCTATCACCTTGTTAACCCGTCACCAATGTAATGAAAAGGGTAGTATTTGTAGGCTATGATAGATATGAGATCTAAGCTTGGCCTATATCTTAATTTACGTATAAGTCGAGCCTAAAAAATATTGACTACGAACCTCATATAAGCCAATCAAGTTGCTAACATCTGAAAGACACTTTACAAACATATGATAAGCTTAACTAGCTCAGTCTTCTTGGTAGAGATGCTTGCATAGCTTCTTGTCACCTTGTAGCCTTTAGTGGTAAGAAAATAAGCTATTAAGCATAAGTTGTTACGCCCCCCAATCAGGAAAATCGTAACAATCCATTTATATAAACTAACATATGATAGTACGAACCAGAGTCCTCTTCATAGATATGTTTTACACAAAGTGTTCATGAATCTTCTTACATTGAAGCTAAACAAATGTCTTTTAAATATAGAAAAAAAATGTATAGTATAAACTAATAACCTTAAATCATATTTACATAAAGTTACTTATATTATCTTACAATCTCAAAATATATTTACATGATATAGTTGTTTGATCTAAGAGGGCTATAAAACAATAAAGGAATTGTTTGTGTAGCCAGTTGATTCTCACTCCCCCAAGGCACTGCAATAAGAGACTAACCCTTAAAAATAGTTATATCGTGACATCTCAATCGAAAACTTGTAAGAAAAATCTATAAAGATATGAGCAACTAATAAAACTCAGTAAGTCAGGAAGGAGATTAAAGAAATTAATAACAAATACAACAAGGCTTTTAAACAATTAATTTATATGCCAATGCATCATACATATGTCATAACACAAGTAGTATGGTCTGTTGTGAAATCAAAATAATTTCACCTATTCTATTATGAGTTGAGGAGCTTTCAAGTTTATGCAATAATTCACAATTAAACCCAAATTTGTGTAATGAGACCGTCGCTCTCTCCATGGACTTTCCTTTCATGAACCATTGCTCTATCCTTACCACGGCCCTCATCTCCTATTGCATTAGTTTCAGTTAAAGATGAAGAAAATACCATTATGCTAATACAGCGTTCTTTTCAATAAAGTGTTAGTATTTAGTTCAGAGAATCCTAATGTTCCATAAAGAGTTGCAATGCATGTCTATTTTAGTATTTTAGGTCACTTATAATTAAGTTTGGTTTAAAGTAATCAAACAATCTCACACCACTTAATTCACAATAAGCCCAAAACACAACATAAATTTTCTACTAGTAATCAGGTACCACAAGAACATGCAACATATAACTACTTACTAGACATACACATCAATCTTAAGCCTCCGACTACTTTAAATTAGTACTCCCAAAATTAAGTGATATATTAAACTAACTTAAATGAATTACTTAGTATGACTACTTAATATGTACTTTAAAATACAGTTGATGTATTAAAAACCACTTACCTTGAATTAACTTGGTTCTCTCACTGACCTTGCCGTATGTCAACTTGTCTCCATATGCCCTATAATATAAATACTCGCTTAATATGTATATCCTTATGACCATATAACTTTAATTATGATTTGACCAAAGTTTCTCAATATATATATTTACTTATTATTGATCTTATTTTAGCTTGTTTCGAATTCAATTTTCAAATCCAATTTCGATCAATTTTTAACCATGGTGTATATGTAAAACCCAGAGAAATGCATCTAGATATAATGCGAAATTAATCACTTTGTACTCAGTATTTAAATATCACTTTTAAACCCTTAATTAGTATTTTAGTTTATTACGCGATACAACTATTTCTCATTTAATTATCAATTTATTTCTTGATATAAGGAAAAATTATATATTTTCTTTCATATAATTACCAAATTTAAGTTTATATCAGATTTATTATATATTTTTTATTATTATTAATATTATCATTTTAACAAACTATTTATATTTTGTTATTAATTCAATTCACATATTATCAATTTACACATATTACTAACATGATACATGCAATAATACACCTAACACTTTAAATACTAACAATTATCATACTATATAGATATTAATATCTTAAAACACCTATTAATATTAGTACAGTAATTACAACATTTAATTACAAAATTAGCCCAAAATCATCCATTTATACATCATTTTAAGGCACCCACCTACATACAAAATTTTCAAAATCATTTCTAAACTAATATCTTCGTAGCACTGTTTCTATATCCTTAAATAGCTTACAATAATAAAATTAGCTCAAAACTATATAATTAAGCTAGTTGTTTTTAAATTCAAAATAAGCTTAAGTTTATAGGTTTCATAGGCCCACCGTATATTTTTAAATCTAAATTCATTAAATTATACTTTTTCCTAAATCTACATATATAAAACTTCATAATATAAAATTTCATAATTTTTCTAAATAAAATTTAATAATTTAAATATATTAAACAAGATTCGGATTGAAATCAAACTCAACTTGTCGATTGACTTTCGGCCACAGTGGTGATCTAAGTGTATCGGTACCTTATAAAAAAAAAAAAAAAACAATAGCGATGGGGGTTAAAGTGTGGTGGTGGAGATCATTCGTTTTCAAGTGGCCATTGGTCATAAGTTCTCTCTAAACCTTTAATTACACACAAATTTTGCTAATTTTTATAGAATCCCTAACTCTTTTTTTTTTTTAAAATTTCCTCTCCTATTTTTCTTAGAATGTTAAAGACCAAATAAGTTCTAGATGGTCCTTACTCTTGTATAGGGATGCTTGACATTGTTTTAATATTTCTTTATCGACATTTTAGCCCTTATCTCTTCTCTTTTGGCTTTTTAATTGTCTATTTTGGTTGGTAATTATTTATTCTTAATCCTAGCTTCGCTACAAACCTTGATTTAGGCAATTACTTACTTTTTTGTTTTTCTTGATTTTTTTGTTAATTTTCTTTATTTATTTGGGCATTAATTTTGTATATTTCAAGCATTTTAAGTAATTTCAGGTATTGTATCTACATGTAAATACATATTTTGTATAAGTAAATGTTCTTAAATATTATTTATGTTTTTTGATGATTTTTAGTGTGTATATGATTTTTTATCGACTTGTCTAGTTATGGAACTCGTATTTATGGCATTTCCAATAAATAACGAATATATGCTTATAATTTATATTATAAATATTTTATTATTTTATTACTTATTTTCTTAATTTCAAACGTACATTATTACTTTTATTTAATATTTCTAATTTCATGTATAATTTAGGCATTAATTAGTACTCTATTCGTTCATCACTATATTTTACGTATTGATCAGTATTTCTAGTTATTGGCCTTACATATGCTAATCAAAAAGACTAAAAGAGATAGGTAAGAATAGTCAACTTAAATTAGGAAAAGTCTACAACTAGAAAACGCTTGTCTGGAGATCTTCCTCTACAAAATCCAGAGGTACTTTAGGAAATATGTAAATGTATCTTAAAGATTCATTAACTTTTCATTTAAAGTTCATTCGCTGTACCTACAAATAATACTAGGTATTGCCATATGTATAGAGACCATGATTTCCTCTCTCTAGCCACATTACTTTCTTTTGAGGCCTCTTCATAACTTAAGAATTAAGTTAGCTGCGTTAGAAAACACTCCAACTTGCTCTTCATGCTTATGTTTCGTTTTTATTCGGAGGTCCATATCCAAAATTAAGCTCCTCAACACTCCAATAATCAACATCAACAATACCCTTTTTTGAAGTAATCACTTGGACTAGTGGTAGGGGTTTGAACAGAAAAAAAAGGTACAATCATTACTTATTCATTTGATTATATGATGAAATTGATTTTCTCACCTTGACAATAATTACGATTATGTGGAATAGTAAATTTTCACTAAGTAAACATGGTAATGCAAATCTTCACATTTCGAATTGCAAGTTGAACAAAGAATAAGAAGGGGTCGACAATCAAGATGGCACTAATAGGGTTTGAGAGGGGATAGAATCATGGCTAGTAAGAATGTTAAAATATAATCCAGTATTTATTTATAAAGTATTATTAGTTTTAGCATGTTTTATATTTGAAGATGAAATTTTTTTCGATATAACTTTATTATTTTTTTCTTAAATTTATATTTATATTTTTAGTAAATTGCGCGCATTCTCTAATAAAAGGAGCAAATGAAAAATGATACATTTTTAACCCAAAAATGCCCAACTGGTTCTAAAAAAATCAAGTTCGACGAACTAGTCTAGTAGATCTTTATCTGCATTATTAATGAGGATAAAAAAAAAAATGACTTGGATCTGTTTGAGTAGGATCAAATCAATCAGATTAAAACTAATTGGGTTACCTCAAGCCTTGCAAAACTGGCTAAATAGAATATAAGAAAGGAAATTACTATTATATTTCACTTTTATTAGTGAATAAGTGTATTGTTACTATATTCTTCCATTTCCCTACAATCCCCAATACTACTATAAACTTAGTACTTTTTATTGTAAACTATTTCATATAAATTTAGTTAATTGATGATTAATTAATTAATTTTGTTAATTTTATGTATACGCTATTATAGATGCACGGTCTAATTAGTAATTAAATGAGGGATATGCTTAATGGTTTCATATCTCCAATGCATGTACTTGTTTGTGTTCATACTATTGAATGTGATTAAAATAATGAAAGTCCACCATTTTGTCTTTGCTGTTTTAGCAGGTAAGGAAAAAACTGCACTCCAAACTAGGTATTTTCCCCTTTTGAAATATAGGGGTCATATTTGACTAATTACATTCCTAGGGTTCGAATCCCTGGTGGGTGGAGTTTTCAGTAAGTCTCTGTCTTCTCGTGGTTATTACGTATCCATGAGAAGAAAGTTGAAATATGCATTCAAGGAAATGTCACCGACGATGACGCACAAGAAGATCATGGATGAAGAGAATGAAATATATATATAATATTATATATTTTGTTATCCAAAGGACTTTTCGTTGTCAAATTTTTTTGCGAATCAAGGTTTGGTTTCTAAAATTTGCGAAATTGCCTAATCCCATTGAATTCATTAACACCTGCTCAAATATTTACTGGGATTCAGTACTATATTGATTTTGTAAAACAACCAAACACTTATTATGAATTCAGAAGGAACTCATGATCTTTACTCAACAGTCTAACGAAATTCACCAGTCTCATATCTTTTCCTAATCATAATTCGATTCATTCTTATCTCTCTCTCTACACTCTCCCCTAAAGGTCCTACCTACATTAAAGAGCTTTGTCACAAGGCTTTGTGTCCAGGCCTCTCATAGTACTATGCATCATCTCGGGTCCTTTCTCTTCAAATTTAAATAATAAATGTACTTTTTGAGAAAAAAAAAAAACACCAATTATTTTTTACGTGTAAAATTTTTATTAATTCTTTTACACCACTTATCGATTTATATCATTTGTTAGTAGTATCATTAATGCCTTTCTGTCTAATGGGAGAGAAGGGAAAGGAACAATCCAATGGGTATTGTAGTACGTTGCGGCTTTAGCCTTTGTTATTCTCTGTCTATTATAAACATTTTATTCACTTGGCTTAAAAGTTTCAAACTAGTATCAATTTTAGAGCTCACAAATGTATATCCTAGGGCCAAAGTAATTATTTTTTCACGTGTATAAATTTTTATTAATTACTCGCACGTGACTCATTAATCTTATATCGTGTTAGTATCATTAAAGTATTTCCTTACTTAATGTGTGAGGAAAAACAAAGGCTTCAATCCATGGAGTGTATAAACGTTATAGCTTAGCCTTTGTCTATCTATCCTCAAATCATATGCCATTATTAGTACAGATTCGCTGTACTCAACCCAACATTTGTTAAAGCCAAGCTAAGAATGACTCGTAAGCTTACCATTCACTTAGGCTTAAAATTAGTATTAATTTAGAAACTCACAAAATTCATATCCCGAGGGCTAAAGTAATTTTTTTTTCATATATAAAAATTTTATTAATACTTACACACTATCTCATTGATCTATATCGCATGTTAGTATTATTGAAATCTTCTCTTCTTTTATTATACTAATAATAGGGAGAAAAAAAGGCCTCAAATTCAGGGAGTGTAGTAGACTTGTAGCTTCAGCATTTGTCCATTCTCAAATCATATGCCTTATTAGTAAGGATTTGTTTTGACTAAACCCAATTTAGTTAATAGCCTGGGCATAACGATGACTTGTAAACCTTTTATTAACTTAGCCTACAAAGTTTAAATCGGTATTAATATAAAACTCACAAATCTATATTCGGTGGGCCCAACAACCCCCCCCCTCAAGACTTTATGATAGCATTAGAGTTCATCGATCTTAAAAGATTTCTCTAATAGTATTACCAATTTTTAACTTCTCAAATATCAAACAAAGATGGCAAAATTTTTCTCAATAACAAGCGCTTTGAATTCCCTATTACGAAAGAAACAATCAATTCACCATATTATACATCACTTATCTAAATAACTAGTAGCTCACATTGAACATGATTCCTTTTAAACTTTTTATATCAATCATAATACATATCTTCACTATTTATGTGGACAAAATCAATCAATTTTTAAAATGTTATAAACAAATATGTTTACGAAGGGATTATAAATCTTGTAAAATGTATATCACAGAATTTATTTCATTTTTAAAAGACTAGAATCAATGTAATTTATTACATTTTATGACAGTATTGAAATAAACTTAAATATTTCATACATAATTACAATTTTTCCTATAAGTATAGCTAACAAAAAAAAAAAAAAAAAAAGGTAAGCAATCGTAATGATTGAATCGTTGTAATCAGGCAGTCAATCAAGCGTGTTAGATAGTAAGAACTAAGGTATCAACATGCGTCATCATTATTCTAATCCACTTAACAGCAATTCCATGTGATTCTTATGAAACTTGTTGTAACCATTTCATTCATATGTTTTTCCATACAACGTGGATAGAAACTTGGACTCTTGGACTTGTTCTAGGTAAATAGCGGGTACGTATCGAAGGAAAAGAGAAACGGTTTGTCAGCTTCAATATGTAAATTGATACCCTACGGTCTTAGTATATTATAGGAATCAGTTCATAAATTAGTCCACGAAGCTATAAAAATAATATTAATTAGCAATTTTACTTCCCGCACAGTATAACCTCTAGAAAAAAAAAAATAAATTTAGAATGGGAGAACAATAAAAATATATATATATATATGTTTTATGGCATGTTTATAATGTTAGTATATCAAATTATCTTTTTTGTTTAAGGAAAATTTAATCCTCCTTACAAGGGATCCCAAAATAAGGAAACTCTAGAAGAGCTGCGGGCTGTAATTATAGTCCATGTACAGGTCATAATTGATTTGACCAATAACTACATATCCAACCTCTTTATATTCTTGATATTTCATATTTTGTTCGTATTTAACGAATGTACGTTATATTTCATTTTCAAATAAAATTATATCATGAATAATAAAAGATAATTATTAATAATTTTTATTTTAATCATTAAAAATTTAGTAAATACAATGCTGTAATAATTTTTATTTTATTTTATATGATATATTTTATTATATCGAATGTAATTTATGATAATGCAGGTATATAGTGTTACGTAAGATGCACATCCTATGCAATCTTGAAGTTATGATTAATTGAGGAAGCAAAATAACACGTTGTTAGTGCAAATCCAAATGAAATATCCGATGTAATAATCATTGTGGCTTCAATTTGCATATGATGAATCGCGTAGCTCTGAATCTGCACTTGTCAGCAACTTGTGGCCACACCTTATTTATTAAAATAATTCGTCCTTAGCCTGGCCTATGGAAAAAAAATCGACTCTGCAAATTTCCTTGTTCAACCCTCGTGGTTTGAAGGAGATTGCGGTTCTCACTGTCTCCGTCCAAATTGATTGGACAAAGAGAAAAAGACATTATAGAAACAATTAAATGAAATGAAGAAAGAGAGATTTTTAAAGAGAATAAAACTGGTTTTGGTGGCCTTTCCGTCACTCCCGTATTTCTATATTTTATTATGTGTTCGATGACCGAAAACCTTTAGGCCATATATGTTGTTTAAAACATTGTGGGTCTATAATTATTTAATTATCATAAGCGCTTTAGTTTTCGTAAAACTGATCTGAAAGACAACTCAATTATTACTATGCTTCTTTTATAGTTGTTAATTCCATATGCTGGTTTTGAGTCATATTAGATAGTGCATACATAGATGTGGACTGAGTTCATATAAATGAATCTTCTCATCTTCCTCAAGGTTCGAGCAATAAGAAGAAAAAACAAGATATTACATTTAAAAGAGGACGTATGATGAGGTGATTATTTAAATTTTAAGTATAGAATTTTCAAGTAGTTTAAATAACATATTAATTTATTTAAATACATTAAATGAACATTCAATGATTGAAATAGGATAATTAAAAACCCTGATTTTATTTAATAACTTCCAATTCTAATCCTATTTTTATCACATTTAAAGCATCAATTATTTATTTAAACCATTTAATTTAATATTGATTCTTATTTAAATTTTGACTCTAAATGTTACATTCCTCCTGTGTAATTATCCTATTAAGAATAAGAAATCAAATAACCGATGACTTGGCAGATTTAAATAATGTAAGCCAAAATGTTGAATAGTATTGCGTGCAAACATATGACTTTGTAATCTAATATATAGTTGCGATGCTTTTATCTTTTACATATTTTTTTATTTGTCAATCACACTTTTCTCTTAACTATGTCATTTACAAACATATTTTATTGTCATTATATTCATCAAACAGATTTGTTGCCTATTCACTGCAATTCTTCTCTTAAATATTGTACATGTCACGATATAAATTTTATAATAGATTGAGGTAATTTAAAAATTTGTCAATATCACTTTCCCCTAATTGTGATTCCCTTATGGTTAAGTATCCCACATAATTGTGAGAAGTTGTGGTCTTAATTTATAAGACTATAGTAGTAAATTTCTTATCAACATATTGTCTATAACTTTTTGATAAATGATTGAAATGATTCATTAGTATTTCCATTGGCTCGCTTATTCATTACCTTTGCTTTGGACTTAGTAATCAAAAGCGACTCTTACTAGATGTAATACGATTCAAGTCTGACTTTAGTTTATAGAAAAAGGGCTAAAGAGAGCGAGAGTTAATCAGAGTAGTAACACTTAGCATGTTTTCAGGATGACTTGTAAGTAGTGGTGACGCAAATTGTATATCAAAAAGAGGAAATAACTAAACTCAATATAAAGTCTTACGATAAAAATTGTTATGTTTATTAAGGGGAGATAAGGGAGATTATGATACCTCTGTTAAGTATTCCACATTAGATTTTAAGAAAGTTGTGTTACTAGTTTATAAAGAGATGATATGAATTTTTTATCACATATGATGCATCTGTTAGGTTTATAGTTGAGATAAATCTATTAGTATTTGTTAGCTTTATCATTCACTACTTATGGCTTAGGGACGTTACACCTAAAGAAATGTTGTTCATTTGATTGAAATCTTTTATTTTTCATAGTTCTTTAGATAAATAATGATACCTATGCATCTAAGTAAAGTTTAACTTTCATACGTTTTTAGCGAAACTTTTATTTATGTTTATTGTTTAGATTTTTTTTTACATTTTTTTAAAAATTGTGTCATATTTCCAAATATAAACCATAGAGGTAATAATAAGATTGATAAGGTGATATGGAAAGGAGAAGGTTAATGAAGTTGATATAGGAGTTTGATAATGTAGTTGTTTTCCTTTCTTCTTAATGATTGGTTTGTATTTATAGAAATTAAAATGGATTTGTAAATTTTTATCGGTAACATTTTTTTATATTATATATGTTTTCTACAAATTAATAATTGTAAATTGCTAATGTAATATTATATATAAGTATATGCGATGTAATCTTATAAAATTCCATGGAAATATATTTCAATTGTATTTATTTTAGGAACTGTAATTCAAATTATTATTTACAGATTGTACAAGTCTTAAGTAGTTCTTTATATTATCACTAAGGATGGAGGTATCAAAACTTATGAACCTAGAACCTATTATTATCATTGTCCCTTTGATAAGATTGCAAGATGGGTATTATTTGTGCCCACAGATAGATTCTTAATTAATAAAATTTTGAAAACTTGTAACCATTGGGTAAGGTTGCAATGTATGAGTTGAATCAAATCTAGAAATGGATCGTGTATGGTTTAGGTTCTGTATTATATGGGTTCTTGCATTTCTCAATAGGTGTAGGCTACCTTGTGGCACAACATATAAAATATTGATATAAAAAATGTAATAAGTTTCACAGACAAGTATATGTTTCTACATAGACTATAGTGTTATGTTTTATGCTTTCTTTATATGGTGTATTGTTCACAAATTTACATTAAAAATGACATTAACATTTTAATTAAATATCTTACTATTTTGTGAATTGTTAACTATGTTCAAACAAAGAAATGTAATAAGAAAAATGTACCCTTTGCTAAAGTTACTTAGAACCCATAATTTGATCGGACTATAAAGTTCAAATTCAATTTGTGTCATAGGGTAAGTATTGCTTTAAATTTTCACAAATATATATTTACATGGTTTAATTGGGAAATAGTACATGGTAAGGTTCGTATTTAATCTTCTGAGACTTGCTAACTCCTACATACCACTACTTAGAATCTAATATTACATATCCATTTTTCTGGTGTCAAGTAACCTTAATGGATCAAAAAAGCAATGTCATGTATACTTAATTGACCTACTCTTTATTTTTAAGGGGGCTTGAATTGTAATAAAGTTGATAATATATTATTACCATTTTTGGAAGATCAAAGATATATATGTGTGTATATATGTGTGTGATGTGTGTTTACATGTATATTGTTTGCGTGTTTAAAGTAATGGTTAAACCCTAACTTACTACTTAACTATTGTTGTTGAATTCTCAATTATGTTAAGCTTGAACTAAGGTGAGATCCTCTATGCGTGGAGTGTGGAGAGATTTGTAAAAGAAAAGAGCTTTAGGGTAGTGGGAGGTGTTTCTAGCGTAGACTATGATGTTCAATTCAGTATGTGAATGAAGGAGGAAAATAAAAAGCAGCAAAAAGCACGCAAAAGCGCTATAGGTTTTTGAATTGTTTACTAATAGGCTGAGGGATCTTTATAGGTTAGAAGAGAAGGAAATGATTAATAGGAAACCTTCCCACGATTCCATTAATTCTCTAATAATTTTGGTAAATCTCTAATTGTCGTTGAGTAAATCATGGCATGTGATCATGGATTGGGGATGGTTTGCCTATAGTAATTGAGTAAACTTCTTCCTTTCACTTATTCTTAATGTATTCTATAGGTGTGGATTTGGTTAGAGATATAGTGGTGAAATAGGCCTCAATGAACAATAACCAATTGGTATAAGCTACTATTCTTCTTTAGGTTAAATTATGTTTGATGCTCATTTAATCACTTTAGATATATATGAAATGAACAAAAGAAGGAAATATAGTAGTACCAATTATGGAGGGATAAAACATGCTTATACTAAGTTGGGTCAGAGCCCAATAGTTGCTTACAATAAATTACTTAGATTATGTGACATGATTCTAAGTACATATAGTTAATCTTAGAATGACGTAGGGGAAGATTTATACCATAGTAAAAACCTAAAACAAGGTACATAAAAGCGAGTTTCATTATCTAACCCTTTTCTCGATAAGTTATCTCCTAAGCTAGTCTCGCTAGTTCTTAACCTTTTCTCATAAGCTTATCTACTTAGTAGAAGTCATAAACTAACACATTCAAAACACAATTAGTAAATCTAGAAAAGACATCAAAAAAAGGCTACAAATCCTTTTCCATCATCATTAAGTTTTCAAAATTCTATAAATAATATTTAGTAGTTCTTCACTGTTAAATAGAAGTCAAAAGGGAATTACTACATAAGGAGAGTTTATAGAAAATAAGGAATCGATTTAGAAGCTCTTAAGCTACGAAGAGTCAATATACAAGCTCCTAAGTTTAAGAATTAAACCTGTCTAGAAGATCAAAGAATACATAAAAAACATTCATGCTATTCTTACTCAATTCTCAAGATTTGCAAAGTTGTTCTTTTAAGCTGCCTTTACCCATCACAAGTGCCAAAATTTTATCATAACCACTTGTTTTTTTCTCCCCTATCCTCATTTACATCCCACTCTGAAATAGTACATTAAAAGCATGTCTCACATCTAAAGCCATATAATGCATATATTCAGGCTACATGCTGAGTGACAATCATCTAGGGATCTTCACATATGTTTTATGGTGGCTCCAATGGAGATGAGGGTTATACGTTTCAATGGGTACCTCCAAGAAAGAAAAAAGCATTATAGTTGATGGAAGTTTGTAAGATCTTAAGGCCATTAAAGGCTTTTACTAGGAATGCAAAAAACTATAGCCATTTGCCATGTAGAGGAAGGATTGATTATAATGTTGTAAATAAAACCTAAATATTGATAGTAGGTTAATTGGTGATAAACGTAATATGGAGACAATTAGTGCATCGTTTGGAAAGATTGTAATAGGCTCAACCCTTACATTTGATGTTGTTACATTGTTATGCTGTTATGGCAACAAACCTAATTATGATTGTGTTGTGTAGATACTAAGCTGCAATTTATAGCATGTGGGAAAGGTGGAGCTTGTGTTATTTAACGTTCAAATGTCAAGGTTGCGTATTATGTGCTTCGCTAAAAAAATAATATATATTAATGAATTTGCTTATTTCTTATGGTTATCATTGGAACATGTGATTGTATGGACCTAATATCCGAATGGTGTGTTACCTTGTATAGTATTATACGCTGCATTTTTTTTATTCGCTCACCTTATGTAGATAAATGTTTTTTAGGCAAAAATATTTAGACTTAAGGACTTAGAAAGCATTAAAGGAAGTGCCTTACAACATTTCTTTTCAATTAGGAATGTGTGATGGACTAGAATACCCTTTAAGCTCAGGCATGACACGCATTATTAAAAAGGATTAATAGGTATGAGGTAACGACCCACATCATGCTAGTTCATGTACGTTATAGTTGTTATTAAGGCGTCACAGATAGTTTCAATTATAAGATCATCTAGAGTTGCTCCGGAAGTTAAAGTATAGGTTTAAGTCTTTTTACCATCTAACTCATCTCATAAACCTATATGCTAGGGTAAAAAGAATGTATAGGTTTTAGAAATACCCTCTCTCCATCGTAAAAAAAATCATTTTAAATAAGATTAATAAATGAATTATTAAATGATAATATTTATTTTTCGACCAAATAAAATATTTTAATTACAAAAAAAGCTTAAAACCTATATGTTAATTACCCCTAAACAACAAAAATCCTAACATAACCTCTCTAACTTTACATTATTTGTATTTTTCCTTATTTTTCTCAATTTTTCTCTATAACATTTATGTTTTCTATTGTTTCCCTGTTTCTTCTCTTTATTGGAGTAGTAAGGTCACTAAACCTAATATAATCTTTTATTTATTTAGGTTTATGTGACCTTACTACTCAATAAATGTGAACGAAAAAAGGGAAACAATAGGAAAACATAAAGTTATTGAAAAAATTGAGAAAATAAGGAAAATAACAAATAATGTAAAGTTAGAGAGGTTATGTTAGGTTTTGTTGTTTAGGGGTGATTAACATAGGGTTTTAAGCATCTTTTTTTTTGTAATTAAAATATTTTCATGGGTCGAAAAATATAATATTACATTTATATTCATTTATTAATTTTTATTTAATGATTTTTTTACGGATGGAGAGAGGGTATTCTAAAACTATAATCTTTTTAACCCTAGCCATATTGTTTGAGATGATAGAGGGTTAAAAAGACTTTAACCTTTACTTTAACATCCGGGTGAGCAAAATCTAGATGATCTATAATTGGAAACTATCTTGTGACCCTTAATACCTACTAATAACGTACATGAACTAGAATTGATAGTGGTCGATACCTCATACTAAATCTTTATTAATAATGTGTATGCCTTGAGCTTAAAGGGTATGGCTAGTCCATCACACATTCCTAATTGAATAGAAAAGTGGGTAAGGTCATCCTTTATGCTTTTCTAAGTCCTTAAGTCTAAATATTTTTGCCTAAAAAACATTTTATCTAATAAAGGTGAGCGAATTAAAAAAAATGGCAGGTATAATACTATACAGCGAAACACACATTCGGATATTAGGTTCATACAATTCACATGTTCCATGATAACCATATGAAATAAGCAAATTCATTTAAATATTTATTATTTTTAGCGATGACTTAATACGCAACCTTGACATTTGACGTTTAATAATAACACAAGCTCCACTCTCCAACATGCTATGTGCAGCTTAGTATCTACAAAAAAACAATCATAATTAGGTTGTTGGCCATAACAGCATAAACAATGTAACAAACATCAAATGTAAGGGTTGATCCTATTTACTATCTTAAACACTAATTGTCTATATTAAGGTTTATCACAATTAACTACTTCAATAGTTTGGTTTATTTACATCATTTAATCCAATTCCTTACTCTACTAATTGCATATGGCTATAGTTTTGCATTTCTATGTTAAAAGCTTTCATTGGCCTTAAGATCTTACAAATTCATCAAACTATAATGCTTGTTTTCTTTCTTGGGAGGTCCCATTGATACGTTAGAACCCCTTCATCTCCATTGGGAGCCACCAAAAACAATATGTTGAAGATCCCTTAGATGATTGTCACCAGCATGTAGAATGAATATATGAATTTATATGGCTTTAGAGGAGAGACATGCTTTTATGATGATATTTCAAGTGGGATGAAATGAGGATAGGGAGAGAAAACAAGTGGTTATGATAAAATTTTGCACTTGGTGGGAAAAGCAGCTTAAAAAGAATCAACTTTGCAAATCTTGAGATTTGAGTTTTTCAAGATAGCATGAATGTTTATGAGTCTTTGATTCTTCTAGACAGATGTGTAATTCTTAAACTTAGGGAGCTTGTATATTGATTCTTCGTAAGCTTAAGAGCTTCTAAATCGTTCTATTTCTATTATATTCTTATGTTGTTATTCCCTTTTTGGATTCTATTTAACAGTGAAGAATACTAAAATATCTATTTATAGAATTTGAAACTTAATGATTGATGGAAAGGAAATTTTGTTAGCCTTTTTTGTTGTCTTTTCTAGATTTCTAAGTGTTTGATGTGTTAGTTTATGGACGGTCCTACTAAGTGCATAAGCTTAATTGAGAAAAGGTTAAGAATAGCAGAGACTAGCTTTGTAGATAAGCTTATCGAGAAAGGTAAGTTAATGAAACTCGCTTTTATGGACCTTGTTTTGGTTTTCTATGGGATATAATTCCCTACGTCATTCTAAGATTTATCTATATTACTTAGATCATGTCAATAATCTAAAGGTAATTATTGTAAGCAACTAATTGGGCTTGACCCAAACTTAGTATAGCATGTTTTATCCCTCCATAAATTGGTTACTAATTTATTTTTTCCTTTCTTTTGTTCTTGACATATATATCTAAAGTGATTACGAATGAGTCATCAAACATAATTTTATCCCTATAGATGAATAGTGCATATACCAATGGTTATTGTTCATAGCCTATTTCACCACTAGATCTCTAAACCTTAGTCCTACATATGTAGACATTTGAATAAGGAAAGGAAGGAAGTTTTCCAATTACTTATGGCAACCATCCCCAATCCCATGATTCACATGCCATGATTTACTCCACGACTATTAGAGATTTTACCAAAAATTTAAGAGATTAATGGAATAGTGGGAAGGTTTCCTATTTATCATTTCTTCTCTTCTTACCTATAATATCCCTCAAGCATATTAGGTAAACCCCCCACCCTTACCCCCCCCCCCAAACCTTATACGCTTTGCGTGCTTTTTGCTGCTTTTATTTTCTCTCTATTCATATACTGAATTGAACATCATAGTCACAATACGCTTGAAACACCACTCATACCCTAAAGCTCTTTTTCTTTTACAAATCTCTCACACCACGATAGAGATCTCACCTTAGGGTCAAGCTTTACATAATTGAGAATTCAACAACAATAGTTAAGTTAGTATGTAGGGTTTAACATTACTTTAAACACGCAAACAATATACATGTATACACACACACACACATATATACACACATATATATCTTTGATCTTCAAAATTGGTAATAATATATTATACTTATTTACAATTCAAGCCCCTTAAGAATAACAGAGTAGGTCATTAAGTATACTTGCCATGGCTTCTTTTTGTCATTTAAGGTTACTTGACACCAGAAAATGGGATATTAATATTAATTCTAGTAGGTGGTATGTAGGAGTTAGCAAGGTTAAGAAGATTAAGATACGTACCTTACATGTACTATTCCAATTACCATGTTAAATATATATTTGAAATTTATAGCCAATACTTACCCTTGGACCTCAATTGGAATTTGAAAATTTAAGTCTTATATTTTTGGTTCTAAAGTAAACTTATGCATGGGTTACTTTTTTCTTTATTACTTTCTTTGTTGAAATAGTTTACAATTCAAACAAAAATAGTAAGATTTTTAATTAAAAAGTTAATGTCCATTTTTAATGTAAATTGTGGAACAATACCATAAAAGAAAAGCAATAAAACAAATAACACTATAGTATATGTATAAAACAATATAACTAGGTTGTGAAACTTATTACATTTTTATCAATATTTTATATGTGGTGCACAAGTAGCATAATCAATATTGAGGAAATGCCAAGATACCATATTAATACAGAAACCTACCCTAAACCATACACGATACTGTTTCTAGATTTGATTCAACTCATACATTGGACCTTACCAATGGTTAAAGTTTTCAAAATTTTTTTAATTAGAATCTATCTTGTGGCACATAATACCCATCTTGCAATCTATCTAATGCGGACATGATATAATAGGATCTAGGATTCCATAAGTTTTGATACTTCATCCTTAGTGATAGATATAAAGAACCTACTTAAGAACTTGTGTACAATCTGTAAATAATATTTGAATTAACAGTTCTAAAATAAATTAAATTGAAAAATTATATTTGTGGAATTGATAAGATTACATCATATTCTTTATATAATATTACTTTAGCAATTTACAATTAATAATTTGTAGAGAAACATAAATTAATTATTAAAAAATGTTACCATAAAAATTTACAAAATTGTCCATTTTAATTTACTCAGACAATACAAACAATCATTAGAGAAAGGGTGAAAACAAAACTACATTAATCAAAACTCTATATCAAACTTCTTTAAACCTTTCTCCTTCTATCACCTTATCCAATCTTATTATTACCCTCTATGGTTAATATTTTGAAATATGAAACAATTTTAATAAAAATGTTAAAATAGAATCTAAACAATAAACATAAATAAAAGTTCGCTAAAACGTATGAAGTTATTACTTAGATGCATAGGTATCATTATTTTATATAAAGAACATTGAAAAATAAAAGATTGCATTCAATGAACAACATTTTCTTTTAGGTGTAACGATCCTAAGCCAATAAATATGAATGATAAGCTAACAAATACTAATAGATTTATTTCAACTATTTAATCCTAAAAGTTGCAATCATATGTTGATAAAAATTCTATATCATCTCTTTATAAACTGTTAATCACAACTTCTTATACATCTTTTTGGGGAATACTTATCATGAGGTATTCATTAATCTCCTTATCTTCCCTTTTATACATAACAGTTTTATCGCTAAGACTTTATATTGAAGTTTAGTTTTTCTCTTTTGATATACAATTTGCGTCACTCACTACTTAAAGATTAAATTTAAAAAATTTTTTTCGACCATCTAAAATTTTTTAAGGTTTAATTTTGTTCTAAAATTTCTTTTAAAAAAAATTTAATCAAAAGACCCCAATTTAAAATTTTTTTGAAAAACAAAAATTTCCAAAAAAAATATTTTTAAAAAAACAATAAAAAATTTTTAAAAAAAAAAAAAAAATTTGGGAAAAAGGGGGGGGAAAAAAATTTTCCCCCAAAAATTTTTGAAAAAAAAAAAAAAAAAAAAAAAAAAAAAAAAAAAAAAAAAAAAAAAAAAAAAAAAAAAAAAAAAAAAAAAAAAAAAAAAAAAAAAAAAAAAAAAAAAAAAAAAAAAAAAAAAAAAAAAAAAAAAAAAAAAAAAAAAAAAAAAAAAAAAAAAAAAAAAAAAAAAAAAAAAAAAAAAAAAAAAAAAAAAAAAAAAAAAAAAAAAAAAAAAAAAAAAAAAAAAAAAAAAATGGAAAAAATAAGGTAATTTTCAATAAAAAATGAAAATTTCCAAAGCTCTATAAATATTAAATTTTCAGACTCATTTGGATGTCAAAGTTTAAGAAAAATAGGAAAAGGTGAAATAGAATAATTTGGGATTTGAAAATACAAAAATCTTTAGTTGGTTTAAGGAGAAACAACCCAACCACTGAAAAGATGAACACCACCACATGTTGGAACCCAGTGTTGATAACCCTGGCACCGAGTGCGAAAACCACCAAATGGGGATTGATTTTCACCGATTTTGTGTTTAAATTTTTTTTAAATTATTTAAAAATTCTAGAAAATTATGAATTTTTTTATATTTGGAATATTTTTTATTGAGTTTATGAAAAATATTATTTTAGATGAAATTTTTCCTTATAGGTCCATGAAAAAACAATCAAACCAACTTTTTGGTTTAAAATAATGACCTTGGATTGAAATTTAGCCAAATTTTTGTAGACTATTGAGATGATAGTAAAAGTGTTAGAAGCCAGTTTTTTAAAAATAATTTTTTGAAATTTTTAGATATTTTTAGGCCTTAAAGAGTGCATAAAATGGCTTTTAGGGTTAATTTAGTAAATTAAATAGTTTTACGATGATAGATTAGAATAATGAAGTTTTGAAATTTTATGAAGTACAGCTAAGTTATGAAAAATTAAGTTATTTTACAAATCTTTAAAAGATTGTATGTACTAATGCAATTTAATGAAAAACTAAATACATTTGATAAATATGTCATTATGAACTTTTAAGGCATTTTGTAAAATACTTGGGAATTTGCGAACTTAGATACAAATTTTTTAAAATGATTAATTTTATATTTAGATGGAAATAGATAATAAAATTATTAAAGTGTATTATGACCCTAATAATAAAGTAACATTAATACAAATTATTTAGAAATATAAAAATTTTAAAAAAATTTGGAATAAAATTGAATTATCATAGTTAAAGAAAATCAATAAATTAATTTAAAACTTAAATTGGTAATAATATTAAAAATAATAAGATTTTCTATAACAGTTAAATTTGGTGATAAAATAGGATCCGGGTGTAAGGAGAAGAACATATCAGGATAAAAAGTATTTATGGGGTTTAAATAATCGATTAAATTTTACATTTGGTATAATGATTTCTTAGGGGTACTTAATTTACAAAAATTGGTTAAAAACCTAATTTAAATTGAGGTACGAAAACAAAAAAACAGCTTTTACCCGATTCAAGAAAATTTGGGGTACTTAAACCTAATTAATTGGTATAAATTTAAACCAAACAAAAGATAACCAATAACTTATAGGATAAAACGAATCTATAATATTATTTGAAAAATTGAAAATGGTTTATTTATAAGAGATAATGGCGATGGTGAAATAGAAATTTGAAAGAAAGGATTGGGGTTTTTTTTTTTTTTTTTTTTTTTTTTTTTTTTTTTTTTTTTTTTTTTTTTTTTTTTTTTTTTTTTTTTTTTTTTTTTTTTTTTTTTTTTTTTTTTTTTTTTTTTTTTTTTTTTTTTTTTTTTTTTTTTTTTTTTTTTTTTTTTTTTTTTTTTTTTTTTTTTTTTTTTTTTTTTTTTTTTTTTTTTTTTTTTTTTTTTTTTTTTTTTTTTTTTTTTTTTTTTTTTTTTTTTTTTTTTTTTTTTTTTTTTTTTTTTTTTTTTTTTTTTTTTTTTTTTTTTTTTTTTTTTTTTTTTTTTTTTTTTTTTTTTTTTTTTTTTTTTTTTTTTAAAAAAAAAAAAAAAAAAAAAAAAAAAAAAAAAAAAAAAAAAAAAAAAAAAAAAAAAAAAAAAAAAAAAAAAAAAAAAAAAAAAAAAAAAAAAAAAAAAAAAAAAAAAAAAAAAAAAAAAAAAAAAAAAAAAAAAAAAAAAAAAAAAAAAAAAAAAAAAAAAAAAAAAAAAAAAAAAAAAAAAAAAAAAAAAAAAAAAAAAAAAAAAAAAAAAAAAAAAAAAAAAAAAAAAAAAAAAAAAAAAAAAAAAAAAAAAAAAAAAAAAAAAAAAAAAAAAAAAAAAAAAAAAAAAAAAAAAAAAAAAAAAAAAAAAAAAAAAAAAAAAAAAAAAAAAAAAAAAAAAAAAAAAAAAAAAAAAAAAAAAAAAAAAAAAAAATTATAATAAATTTTATAACTTGTTATTGTTTATGGTATTTTTAAGTCCTCCATCATAACTTCTGAGTTGTATTGTTTACTATCCTTTTTAATTTTTCAGTTTATCTAAGAACGGAATAAAATATTTTTAAGTTAGCACTGTTAGATCTTGGGGAGTGAGGAAAAACATATAAAAAAAACCTAATTTTTAAGGTATAAAACTTTTAATTTTATTTTTCATTTGAAATACTTAATAACTAAGAAATATATTAAGGGAAATATTGTAAATTTTAATTTAATAATGAAATTTTAAATGGAATATATATTTTTCAACTTTTCTTGTTTTATGATTTATTTAAATTACAACTTTTACTTCCAAAGGGGTTTTAGCGTTGAACTTGTATAGGATCAACCTAAACGGTTAAAACTAAATTTTCTCAAGTTAAATGGTCTATTGACCTTGGGTAAAAAAAAAAAACCCATTTTAAAAAGGGTTTGGGT